>VUQG01030119.1:0-38987 GCA_015106755.1 Etia nguti | reverse complement strand
ATTTGGACACCCCCGCTGTTTCCGGCCAGCCAATAACAACGGTGACATTTAACTTATTTTATCCGTTAAATAAACACTGTAAATAACACAATATATATAAGTATATGTATACCACTGCCCCCCCTAATTCTGAGGTCTCAAGGTTGGAAAGTATGCCTTCATGTTGTATCAACAGAAAAGGCTAACTTGGTTATCATTTTGCAGAAAAAAGAGACTGTTAAAAATAAAAACATAAGAGGTTTTTGGACAAAGTTTGTGTTCTCTATTCTTTAAGCACCGGTTCGAGCACCGTTTAAGCACCGGCACCGTTTCAAAAGTACCGGTTTGGCACCGGTATCGGATAAAACCTAAACGATACCCATCCCTAGGTATGACCACCTTTATTCTTCAGCACAGCCTGAACTCTTGTCATTTCTTTAAAGAAGTCTCCAGGAAGAGTTCTCCAGGCTTCTAGAAGGACATTTTCTTTGGATGTTGGCTGCCTTTTTTTTCCTTCTCTCTCAAAACAATCCCACACTACTTCAATAATGCTGAGGTCTGGGCTCTGGAGAGGCCAGCATTCCTCTGAAAATAGTACAAAAAAAAAAAATAAAGTGACCAGCATTGAACAAAAAACTTTGAATACCATTTAGAAAGCCTGGACTACTATTACTCACGACCACTTTTACAAGAACGTCTGGCTTTGGGAGAACATGTCAATCAACTATGCTCTTTATTTAACTAGGACCCTGGTTTATTTCTCAGATCTTTTGTAGCCTTCCTAACTTTGCTTAAGGTGTAGAATTGTCAACAGATGTCAAGAAATACTTAAGTGATTGTCAACAAACTCTGAACAGAATGAATCTGAATGTGTACAAATTCATGTTCTCTCCTCCTTTGCTCATTTCTTTGGTTTCTGGCCAAATGTCTGCATGATTGATGACTTTATCATGACCGTTAACCTTTCATTTTTTACAAAGTCACAAAAAAGGTTTCAAATGGAAGTGTTTGCATTGTAGAGCAAACAAGAAAATCTTGGTTAACCGACATCATACTTACTCTCCGATTAATCTGTTGTCCTCACAGGGTGGGGGGTCAAGTGTTAAACATATTTCCTCTGCATTAATTAGATGTGCCTCTGTCCATGCTAGCCAATGTGTTATAAAAAGGAAAAAAAGCAAAAAAGCTACATTTGCAGCATATTCAATCATTTTAACCTTGTTATTTTAAACTGAAGTTGTAACCACAGCCTCTGAGTCAGTTTTCCTTGAATATGAGAGAGGAGGCATCTGATGCAGCTTTTTTGTTGAATTTTGGCGGAGCTGCTACCACTGAAGCCCAGTGATGCCCTGACTGTACATGTCTGCCATTATAAACCTATTATTGGGGGTAACACATAGAAGTACACCCCTCAAAGCCTGCAGTGTTAATCATTAGCAGATCAAGATAGCTTACAGATTTGAGATGATGTGTCTAGTTGATAACTGAGCTGTGATATGCAAACTGTTGCAAAGTTTACAGCAAACCTTTTGGCCATTTTTTGTAACAGCATGCAGTCACACTGGTGACTGCTTAGTGAAAGTTCAGTAAATGTAAACAATCATTAAGCTAACTGTTGCCTCTAGGTTTCTCTACAACTGCAGCTGTTATAATAATCTAGTGCAGAAATCCCTTCTGCAAGAGACCATCTGACTACTTTATGGAAGCAATATCAGCAATGACCCCACAAATAAGAGCTTGGTTGGCTGAGTGCATGCTAGCCAAAAACAAAATCGACCATGCTACTAAACTGAGAGGCTAACAAGACAATGCTGCTAAATAGCATCATGTTAGAAATGCTGCCATGAGCATGTTAGGGTGCCAGTGCAATTTAAAAAGCCAGAAGCATAGCTGCAGACTCCTCAATTAGATATGTTGGTTGGATTGAGAAAAGGTATTACAAATTTATAAGAGATACAAGAAGTCTGAGGAAAGAAAATGACTGAATGTGATAGAATCTAGGTAGAAGCTGATTGTAACTTGAAGAAAGAACAGAAATATATAAATATAGATGCACGTGGGCTAAATGAATGATTGTCCGATGATTGTACAAACACAAATATGCTACTGCCTTCAGAGTGTTTGATTTTGCTTAGCTGGGAGGTTTTATTCACATGCCAACTTTTCCTCAGGGACCAGAATTATTGACAGGCTAGGCCTCTCAGCTGTAGCTTAATACACTGGCAATAAACAGCCAGCAGTAAGCATGGATGTGCTAGCTCATAACTCTGTTTACTGGTGCCCCACATTGATTTCCTGCAGAATGGATGGGAACGCAGAGCGAGAGAAGGAATGCGGCATCAGAGCCTTTCGTGCTTACTCACCGAGGCTGACCCTTGGTTTCAGATAGCAGTTCAATATCTGATGTAATACCCGAGACCAGCCTTTCCTTATTAGGACACAGAAATATATCTTATTTTGTATAGAAGTGGTTATACCTTATCTAAACATTGTGCCTCCACAAGATCAAGGTTTTTCCCCTACAGCCATCTAATCAACAGCCATCTAATCAATCAGCTCGGCTTATAGAAATCCCAACACAGTAAACTTTTCATCTCAATATGACCACTCTAAAGTCTCTGTAGTTTGCCCCCATACGTATAATGAAGAGTAATCCATACAGCCTCCACTACCTCCTCCCCAGAATAACAAACTATAACTCTCTGCAGCAACAGAAACATGTGCAGAGTGGTTGTCTGAAAGACGATATGAATGAGTTGCACTACTTGGTGCTACAGCCCTAGGGAGACCCTTGGCCATAGTCCATCACTGCCAAGTCTCAGGGACAGTGGCTGAATTAGAGAGGCTCTTACCTCACCAGGTCAGCAGAGACACTCACTCATCTGCCTAATAGGAACGCTGTCTGGGCTGGACAGATGTCGCCTGCATACTGGAGCATAGCATCAATTAGGAAACTAGAGACAGGATGGGGAATTGGTTGATTTGTCACTAATGACTAAGCATGGGGACCACTAGATTGTTTAAATTGTTGTTAATTGCTCTTTTTGGCAGTGAGTTTCTTTCCCAGCCCTGTGGGGGCATACCAGGCAAAAAGGAACAAACACTGGCAGCTAAAGCAACAATTTCTTTTTGTTTTGTTTTGAAAAAGCTAAATCAAGACATTAAATGTAAAGTCAGCAAGTACTACGAATCCCGAAGTCGCATGCTGTTATGAATCTTTCACATTATTTACATTTTAATGTCCTTGTTGTTTAAAAGAATCTAAAGTAACATCAGCTAATTGAGTCATCACAATGTGGGGTCATGGGTAAAGTCTGTGAATATGTGAAGTAATAAATTCGTCAAGTGAGTAGCACAAACAATTAGACCTGCTGTGTTATTAATAAATCCTACTATTAATACATCCTACTTTAAATCACAGTGCAGATGTTGTTAATCGAGATCTAGCTTTGTATTAGATATAATTAGTGTATATTAGGTTATTAGCTAATGTTAGCAAGCTTGCTTATCAAGGTGACTCCATTGACTGCATGGATGCACTGCAAAGAGAACTGTTACTTTGTGATAAGTTAAAAAGTACAATAAACCACATACCAATCTGAATTGGTAAATTAACTCCATTAAAATGCTCTAACATGATTAATGGGTCCAGTCCAATTAGCGTCTTCTCAGCTCAGAGTTAAAATGTGAGACATTTTGACTTTTTGCAGTGAAAGTGTGAGTGTCATCAACAGGCGGTTCTTGTTTGAAATATCATCTATAGTCTATATTCCCCCACAAGCTTTCAACTTCACTTTCTAATGCAAACATCTGAGTTGTCTGACACCCACGCTGCCTTATGTCTCTCCTCACTTAATTCTGCTGTTTGAGGCGGATGTTTTTGTTGCGCAAGTTCCAATTAAGTTGATTTTTGTAACGCATGTTCATCACAGTGTGCGTTGCAAGAGTATGTGTGTGAAAAGGGGGCCGTCACGGTGAAGCGAGGTAATTGCCCTGCTGTGCCCAGTGGTGCTCAGCCAATTAAGGGCCAAAGTCTTCAACTAACCACCAGACCCCATTCCCTGTTCTTATTGGCTCCACTCTCTCCTTCCAGATACTTGACACACCTTATTTTTTTTTCCATCTACATCACTGTTCTGTTTTATCCAAATTCATATCACATCTTTGTCGGATTATGCATCCCTTTTTTATCTCTTATCTATTAATCAAGGAGGCATGGTGTCGCGCTGAGAACCTATCTATTGTCTTTGCTAAAGACAGTGCTCCCATGTGTTACATATGTGTGTAGGGGGGGAAGCATCATAACACCCAGAATATGACATGCTGAGTGTGTTATAATAGTGGGAGCTGATAAAGTCTGGGAGGTGTGACTGCACGAGGGAAAAAAACAGTCAGTATGGTGTGTATTTTGTTTTTTTAATGTCACACGTAGTCGGCAAGGTCACATTTGGCAGACCAGAAGAGGCCACCTAAGAGGGAAGGGGGTAGTGAGGCCGAGAGGAAGAAAGGAGGCTCCAGCCATCTGTCAGTACATACAATGCAATGTGTGACAAACAAGTGTGAAGATATGAATCCCACAAGCTGGGCTGTAAGAGAGTGAGAGCTAATGATATTCTCATTGTTGCAGTGAGGGAAAATTGCAAATGTCGGTATAGAACTCAAGTTGTATTCAATTTTTTTTTTTTTTGTCTTGTAATAGTGTCGTTTTATTTTTCTTGCTTTTGTTTTTGATCCTTTAAAATTTAATGCTATTTACCGTATGGGTAGGTGGAATGTTTCTAGCAAAGGACGGCACCATTGGTCTGTCATCTGGTTCATTTTGATAAATGAGCGTTAGATTAGAATGACATTTTTGTACATCCATTCATGGCTTCTAGAGGATGAATACCGTTGACTTCTCTCTAGCGGTAGCCTGACATTTATGGTTTTTTGTGAGGGAATGCATTGGTATAAAACTTCCTATACAGTTGTTGTTTCATCAGAATTTATTAGGCTATAAATACCCCCTTGACATTCTGTCTAACACTGTAAGGGCTTAAAATTTTTCCTTGATTCAATATCTTCCCTTAAGACTTTCTACTTGCAATGAGGCTATGTTAAAAATCAGACCAAAGTGGCATTGGTTTTAGGTTATTTGTATCACTGAAGTACATTTTAAGATGAGGTAAGCTCTGCGATATTAGCTGAATTATGGCTCTCTGTTGTTGATGGGCTGACATATTGTTGCAACAAAGGAGGTCTGGTCCCTGAAGAAACAGAGGAAAGTTGGGGGAGTTAACAGGGGGGGCAGTTCAGTCAGGTCAGGCCATGCCTGTAAAGCTAATTTTCATTCATCTTAGTTACCTTGTGGTCAGAGCATTTTACCAATTTGAGCTGAACCCATAAATCCAAGATATGATTAATACATTTCAAGAAATCTCAATCAGAAAATTAAATAAATAATTTAGGATTTTCTTTCTGCTGCTACCTTATTTCCAAATGGGTTACCAGAGTGGAAGATCCACGTGTATGATTTGGTACAGATTTTACACCAGATGTCATTCCATATGCTACACTTGTGTTGCATAATGTCTTAACACACAGCCACTAAATACAGTAAATCATTTAGGAAAAGTGTCACATTTCACCAATTGTCCTCTAGAGGGCGCTTATGAGTGGCTGTTTTACCAGCATAATGTCCCTCTTACTTTGTTTGTTGGTCACAATTAAAGTTTCTCCTGGCTGTCCATGTACAGTGAAGCATTCCTACTATTTGATAAATAAAAATGTCAGCTATACTTCAGTAAATTAATCGCCATTTTTACATATAGCAATGACAGTGGTTTTTTTCCCTTTGGCTCTGACTGCAATCTCTTTGAAGGTTACAAAAAATCTCTTTGCAAGAAAATCCCTAAAGAAATGTGATAATTGTATTAAAAATGTAAAGTTCTCTAATACTGACATCAGATTAGTATAGTATGGTAGTATGATAGTCTGCAGACTTGTTACTCCTCTTTCCTGAGGTTCTTTCAAACAGTGAGCAGCTCCCATCATCAGCATTCTCTCAGCTTCCTTCAACCCTGGCAGCCTGCACACCACATGCTGCTGCTATCTACTATCCACCTGGTATAAATCCGTCACTCGGCTAAATTGATTAGGTTGTATGTTTAAAAAAAAATAAAAACATTTATAAATATGACACAAGTCTGCTTTGTTTATTTTAATTGTTTAATGTCCCCACATGCTGAAAATGATGTTGCTCAGTTCTTCTTTTCATCCCTTTTTTTTCTGTCTGCACTCTGCTGATGAAGATGTGAGTCATATAGGTGCCTGTATTGTTTCCCCCTCAGTAGTGTCTGTGGTTGCCATGGTCACACACACCAGGCTAAGATGGAAAATTTAAAAAGTTAATTACGAGGAAGCCCCACACAGATGTTGCTGTTGTTTGTCTGCATGTTTTCACTGAAGACAATGAAGACGCGCTGTTCACCACAATCTCTTCATGTGTTTTCAGGGTAAACCACCTGCACTATCCCCCTGATGAGTATGAAGAGGAACCTGAAGTGATTGGCTATGAAGATGGAGATTATGGGCATGACTACCATGGTGACAACAGGTATGTTCAAGGATGTGTTCAATCGGCTGTCTGTCGTCCCTGTCGCGTGGCTTGTGGGTCTTTCCTCCAAATGTAAACACAAAAATGATCTCGGGGTAAAAAAAGAAATCTTAAAATTTCACCCAGAGTGCTAGTGTGCATGCAGAGGTAGGCAGCAATTATTATTTATATATGAAAACAGTCACATAGATGGTCATTTAGACCATACTGTGTGTTAGCGCCGCTTCATAGACAAGATTAAGTGTCATTTCCTTAAAGTGATTTCCTGTTTCCATGGTAAGATGTATTGTATGGATATTGTGTTATGATTGAATCGAGGAAATGAGAAAATATACACTTATCATTCCTGTTATCGACACAGCATCAGCAAATAACTGTAATCAGAAATTGAAAACTGGAGATGATTATAATAACAATCACTTGTAAATGATTTATGCTCCCCCATCTCTCTTGGTGCGGCCAATTCAGGGTGAAGAGGAAATCAAGCAGCTCTCCTTCCCCTCGTCCAAAGAAAAGGAAGAAGAAGAAATCTGGCCGTCGAAGGAGTCGGTGAGTGGAAACAGCTTCCACTGATCGCTGATGAAGTGGTTCGATTTTGCTCTGTTTTCCTTTTTCTTTTTCCTTTCGCCAGCTTCGCTGACAGAATAATTACACTGGTGGTTTTGTAAAACGGAATTCCAATTATTTTGGTGTGAATATCGCAAATGAGCCATCAGATACTGCGACTGTGCGCAGGGGGTGGGGAGCGATTAGCAAAGCATACCCTCATCTCCCATTTTCTTTTGACAAGGTCAGGAAAAGAGGGGGAGCGAGAGACTGAAAAGAAGAGACACAGAGGCGTTAGAGAGCAGGCACAATAAAAGGAGAAAGGCAGAGGGATGAATAGAGCTGGGCACAAAGAGAGCTGAGAGAGAAATCAGCTGAGCTACTATAAGATGGTACCTTTGCTCATAATGATCCTATCTGAGGGGTAATGTAATGCAGTTGAGTGAAAAGCCACAGTTTAACAGCTGTCTGAGGTTCACTTAGCAGTCACGTCATGCATGTATCCTTCTCTCCATCAACAGGTTTGGCAGCTCCTCACCCACTCGCAGAGAGAAGAAGAAAAAGAGTGGGAAGAAACACAAGCGAGACAGGTGAGCGCGCACGTGTGTGTGTGTGTGTGTGTGTGTGTGTGTGTGTGTGTGTGTGCGCATCATCACAGGTAAAGAATCTGGATTTTGAAGGCTTTGATCAATAGTTTCCCTCGTGGTGAAGCATTTTCAGCATTGTAGTTCACTTATCCAAAACATTAAAAAATAAGCGACCATAGAAAATGAGTAAATAATGTCCTTTTTACATTACATTTTATTGTAATTATTTTAAAATTTTTTTGTAGTGGAAGTAATTCAATTATTTGTAACTTGTTTATTGTTGAGGAAGAAAGGGAAGATAGCAAGTACAAGGAAATGAAGCAAGGAACACGTTGAAGGATGCGGGGAGGGAAGGAGGAAGGCAGTAAAAGAGCAACGAACAAAAGGAACAAAAGACAAAATGAAAACAGGAAAAGAAAGAAATGTGGGATGACAGGAAGAAGATGAGGAGGAGGAGAAAGAAAAAAATGACAAAAGAGGGAAAAGGAAAGAAGAAATGACCAGATTCAAAAGGGGGAAAGGGCAGACAAGATCAAAAGGGAAGAAAATGAGGAAAAGAGGAATCCTGAAAGGAAACCAATGAAAAGACAGACCAGGATCAATTATCCTGAAAGGAAATGATAGCAGGAAAAATTAAAATAGAAAAGAAAGCATGAAATGAACTGAAGATGAAGTCAGACTGAGAAAAGGGGGCAAAGGAAAGGAAAGGAAAGGAGAGGAGAGGAAAAGAAAGGAAAGGAAAGGAAAGGAAAGGAAACAGTAGAAGAAATACAGAAAAGAGAAACCTAGAGACCACATTAAAAACTAAGGTAAAATTGAGGAAATGGGAAGTAGAGGAGAAAACTAGGAAGAAAATAGCAAGGAGGAAAAAATGATGGTTCTAAAAAAAATAATGAGAGGATTTACAGGCAAAGGTTAAGGGCTGAAAAGAAGTGGGAGAAGAAAGGATGATAGTAACTGGGAGAAGGTAAGCGCTCCACACGTAGATGGAAAGAATGAAAACAGCAAAGGGAAGAAAATGAAATTAAAAGCAGGAAAGACAAATCGGAAAAGGGAAAGGTGAAAAAGAGGCTTGGAAGAGACCCCAAAAGCAAGAGCTCATCAACAAAAAGTCTAGGTGCCTTGGGATATCATAACAGCAATAAGCAGTTGTAGAGTGGCCTCTTCCTCCTCCGGTTTCCCTCATTCTCTGCCTGACTCAAGGGGAAATGGGCTAAATGTGTTGCTCTAATAACCCAGTCTGTATGAGGGGGCGCACAACTCAAGAAAAATGAGCCTCTCACTAAATTGCTGAGCATCACTGCGCTGCCCTGCTCTGCTTTCCCTCCTCCATCCATCCACTCTCATCCCAGTTCCCCCTCGTCCTCTCTCCTCATTGCCGCGCCTCCCTCTCAGCCTCACAGCAAGGATGCTCTGCATTGCAGGTGCTGCTGATATCAGAATAATGTCTAGAACAAGGAAGCAGGAGGGCGGCATGCAAGGGTTCCTCCCCAGAGACATCCTCCTCTGATGCTCTTCTTTAAGATGCAGATTAGGAAGGGGAGGGGGGAGATTATACGCAGTCCTGTCCTGCTAACATTTCGCTGGTCTTTGTTTCTTTAAAATAGCAGCAGGTTGATCTCAGGCCATTTGAGTGCATATTCATCTCATAGCTATACTGTTTATGCCCTTGTGGTGAAAGCTGTGCCGTGGCGAGGGATTCAGCTGTCACCAGAGCGTGTGACAGAGGAGGCGAAGAATGTCCTCTCCAGAATAACACCTCATACACAGCAGTCCCTACCTGAGGCCCTCCAGTGGGGAAGCATGGGCTGTCACGAGGGCCACAGCTCTCAGTCACATATCAGCCACATACATTACTGTGACAGCTTTATTACTCCCCTTTTTCAGAGCATCAACAAAGTGCTCCCTCCCACTCTGAGCTGCATGCTGTAGGTGTGTAAAACAGCATGGGAGATGTAGGGCTCTTCAGGAAAATAACTAACACAGGCCGGCCTGAATAATCACCATGGAAACTGCAATGAGGGTGAAAGTGATAGGAAGGTGATTTGTCAGTCCAGTGCTGAAGACTGAGGAATAGCCCACATCCTGCTTATTACGTTAAAGGGGTTTGGCCAATAAGTGTGGCTTTATTGCAGGGAGCAGCATGTACTGGCAGAAATATCTTTTTTGTAAAATGAAGTGTGACGACCAACACATGTAAAGTACAGAACTGCTGTTAGAGCTCCCTGGGGACGTCGCTGCACATATAGATCCATGTGATTCAGAGTGCATTGCAGGCCGTTGGAAGAGTAGAAATACATGCTGAAATATCCCACAACTTACCTTCCAGGAACATTTCTATGGTTTTTTTGTTGGTAAAGTTGATTAAACCAGCCCTGACATCACTCCCCCTGCCTTTGATCCCTCTGTCCCATATTTTCTGCTGTTTTTGAAGTGAAGCCCAGTCTTTGCTCCTGAAACATCCATTCAGTGAGGTCTTTGACTCTTGGGCCTGCTATTCATAATTAACAGCTGTCTACTGGCAGCCAATTATAAACATGCAATGAGGCTGCCGTCTATCAAAAAAAAACAAAAAAACAAATCTTGATCTTATGGTTCTTTCTAATTTTAGACTGATCTCTAAACTGCCTTTTTCTCTCCAAGACTCTGGGGAAAGTTGTTTTTCATCACCTACAGGCATCCCTTGAAACAAATGTTGTCACTGTAATAGTTTGGTTTCAGTGCACATCATAGCACGGGATCAGCAATTTTAAAGGTGTTTAATTATCTTTTATTAATTGCAGCTTCTGGGGATTCTGCCATTTTAGTACTTTTAGATCTACAGTAAGTGCTACATTTGATACAGTGGATCGTGGCATCATATTCTTTAGACCGGAGAGCCATGTGGGCATTAAAGGAACTACTCTTGAATGGTTTAGATTATTATTTAACAGGCAGAATTTTTTCTGTGGCTTTTTGTGACCACCTGATTCCCTCACATGCAGGCGTCCCCCAAGGAACCATTCTTGGTCCAGTACTCTTTTCACTTTATATGCTTCCATTAAGATCAACTTTAAAAAAAAATAGGGAGTTTCATTTCACCATTATGCATGCAGATGACTCACAAATCCATCTACCTCTCAAAAAGAAATGCTACAGTCTCTTTGAAATGCTTACTTTTGTGTCTTACTGACATAAAATAATAGATAGCATCAAACTTCTTGAACTTTAAGAAGCAAAAACAAAAAAACCCCAAAACAAGTAGTAGTACTTCATCTTGTACCTTCAAAAACAGCCTCTGGGTCATTTTTGAGAGCAGCTTCACATTTGTTAAACAAATAAATGCTGTTTTTAGAGCCAGTTTCCATTGTAAAGGTTTCATCCAGGCTAGATTGTAGCAACAGTTTTTATTTGAGCATTAACCAGGGTTTTGCTGTCTGTTCTGCAACGTATCCAAAATTCTGCAGCTCGACTCCCAACATATCACCACCTCACCAACACTGAACATCTAAACTCTTTTGAAAATGTAGTTTTATTCCTCGGCATTTAAACCATAGTGAGTCTTGATATTTGTTTTTCAATTTCCCATTGTTCTCTTTTGTATTGTTTTTTATTGCTTGTATTGTTTTATTCTTTTAGTTGTACAGCACTTTTTTTATACTTGAATAATTCATAGGTTAGTGTTAAATGGCTTAACATATAAGGAAAAAAAAAAGAAGAAAAACTTTGAGAGCCCTTCAGCAGGCCTGGAGAATTATTGCTCAAGACTACTTTAAAAAATTAGAAGGAAGAAGAAAAAGGGGGTCTGGATTGCTCTCAAAAAATGAAAATGTGGTACACAGTCTCATAAAATGTAAATGTAAAAGATATATAAATATGTAAAATATGTTTAAAAAAAGATACTGTGTTCTGCGTATGAATTATTCATGTCAATATTTTGTGAAGTTGCTGACCTAGCGCTGACATTACAATGGCTTTGTTTTTGTAGATCTGCATCTGGCTCCAGGAAAAAGAGAAGATACAGGTTTGTACGGCAGAGAATAATGTCCTTCAATATGTGAACTTCCATATATGTAACCTGTGTGCTTGCTTTCGATTTGTGTCTTTTACACAATTGACTACTTTGTTCAAATGACAGTAGAATAGTCCATTTAGGCGAGTGATGCATGGGCTTCTCTACTCTCTGTGAATGCAGATTCATTATTGTTGTTGGGGGTTTTTTTCAGGTCGGGAAGCCCAAAGAACAAACACAAAGACAAGAACAAACAGAAAAAGAGGTGAGAGAATCGCTGCCTGTAAATTCTTTAATCCATGTAAATGTAGAGTAGATGGTCTGCATGTCTCATAAGAGAGTAGCCAAGTTTCATTCATTACCAGCAACATTTAATACACATTTCTACAGTTCCCAGTAAAACAAACAGTGAACAACAGTCTTAACTCCTCAACAATAAGTAGGAGTCACATTGAGCCTACTCATGAATTTATATTGGCATTTTACAGCCATTATCTCAGGCTTAGACTCACACAGAATGTGAACAAGTGTAAAAGAACTGAGAGCATCTTCTAAGCAAAGTGTGTGAGTTCAGCACAATTTCTGGGCTGTGGCCTGCTCTCTCTCTGTCTCTCTTGCCAAATATATATATATATATATATATGTATATATATATATATATATATATATATATATATTATATTAATATATATATATCTCCTGGACCCTGTATTAGAATATATATTGAAAGTATTTTGCAATGAATCGACTCTTTTACATATCATGAGATTGACTACTGATCTCGCTGTGGCCTGTGTGTCCCCATGATGTATGCATGCATACATGTGTGTGGGTGGTGTGTTCGTCCATTGGCTGTCACCTGTCAGGTCCCCTGGTGAAACACCCAGCAGGAGTTCACAGCGTCAAGGCAGCTGCTGCAGCTCTCGTAGTGCCTCCTTGTCTTCCAACAGGAGCGCCTCCAAATCACCCACCAGGTAACCCGCCCCCCGGGCACAGACACCCACACACACGCACGCACGCACTGACTGTCAAGCAGTTGCCCTGGTGACAGTTAGTCTTCCCATTATTTACTCTTGACCCCCAGGACAATAGATTGGGATACAAATGGGGCCCTGCTAAACGGTTGTGATACCTCACTCTGCCCTCATGTTCAGTTAGATGAGAAAGCATTCATTGTTTATTCCGTTCATGAGGCATTTGTCTTTTTATTCTGTAGCAATGTATTATAGTTCAGCCTTTTGTATTACTTATAATTGCCCTTGAATAATTAAGAGTCACTCTCGAGGGATCACATGACTAATAATGTGCATTAACAGATCAGAATGTAGCATCTTGTTTTACTGGATCGCAAACAACGTTAGAGTAAAGTGTTGTGCCCTGCTGTTCCAGATTAAACTCCAAACACAAGACGGACGGTCAAAAGATGTCTGGCACCCCGCAGTCCCCGGCCCCCGAGAGTCCCACCACTTGGCACAACGGGGACCACACCCAGCGAAGCCGCAACGGCAAGGCCGGCAGACTCAACCACACCGATGGCGAGAAAGGGAACGATGTATGTAATCTCCTCTATTTTGTTTCCACACACACACACCACCCCCTCCCACCCGGCCTCCCTCCAGTGGTATTTGCCACAGCCTCCTGCAAATGAGTTTTAACTTGCTCTCTTGTGTTGGTTCACATGAATTCTCATCTAAGACACTGAAAGGTTTGTGTTCTTTTATTAGTTTTTCCTAGGTCATAGCTCAGTTATTATTATTATAATAATTATTATTAATGGTATTATTTTCAACATGTCAAAGACACCCCTTTGTAAAACTCGCCGCCCCTGCTGCTTTGTTTCTGGCTCTCTTTGACTCCTGTCATCTTGTTTTTCTTTTTTTTTTAAAATTCCTTTCTTTTGTTTGTTTGTTTGTTTTTTGCTTTTTTTCTTGTTATTTGCCAGTAATACAGGGAGGGAGCAATGAGAAGCAAAGTTTAAGTGTTTCCGTTTAAGTATATACTCTCTGAGTCACACAGCATTAGCGTACCACCCCTCGGATGGGGATCCGAGCCACACTGGTGCACAAAGTCTCCAAACGAAGGAGCGGAAACAATATGTTTTGGAGATGTGTGATTTTCTCTCCGTCACAAAGCCCAAACCTGCGAAGAAATATCAACTCAGGAGTGATAAGTTTTACGGCAGATAAAGGCTTAATTAACCAACATTGAAAGAGCCACAATCTGATTTCTGACAGTGCTGTAAAGCGATAGCAATCTGCAAATTCTCCTCAAACAGAATAATCCAATTACTTACTGGAAAGTCTTCATCCAAGCAGGCCAGAATGAGTTATAGCAAACTGTTAAGTGGTAGCTGTGTATCCTGGCACGTAAGGAAGATTTTAAAAAAAAAAAAAAAAGGAAGGAAGAAGAAATAAAGGGAAATGCAAACATGGATTTGCTGTGTCATCAGGAGACATAGGCACTCAAAGACTTTTGAATTAAAATCTTTGGGTATTTATCATTTTATTATTTACTTATTTTGGGGTGACTATTGCATTTTTTTTTTTATTAATCAGATGTGACTGGTGATCTAAACAGTTAAAGACAATTTTGATAATATTTAAAATAGACTTTTACATCTTTCTTTGATACGGTGACTGTATTAAAGCACAGGATTCAATGATGAGGTAATAAACAGACGAGTGATTAGTAACACTTTCAAAGTTGACACCCTTTTGCATGATTTAAATGAACGACTAAACAGAAGATACAGGAGTAGAAAATGTATGTCACATCAATATCTTTTGAATTTTAAAAAGCTGTAGATCACTGCTTTTTATTTACATGTGGGTGGCAGTGCTACTTTTTCATGAACAGTGTGAGGGAGCTTTTCCTTTATTTAGACTGGGAGACATCACATATGCCAGAAATGAAAAGAAATCAACTGACCAGTCACAGTGTAATTTATTTCTTTAGGCTCGCCAGCTGCAGGGACGCTACATTTGAGTTTATATTTACATTTTTGATTGTGAATGCTAATAACAGTCAAACACAAAAGATAAATAACTGTATTTTTAACGCATATGTTTCATATGACACCGCAAGTTTGTTTTTGGCTCAAGGTTCTTTAAATCTTCCATACATGTCTAAATCCAACACTGCATTAAAAGGGAGTTATAAAAGAACTTACATGTTCTGTGTACATGTAATTAAAAACAGAGGGTGATTATTTGCAAATGTCATAAATACATATTTTATTCACAATAGATAACAGAAAATATACCAAATGTATAAACTGAGAAAATAAAAAAGGTTATTTTGAATTTGATGACAGCAACATATCTCAAAAAACTGGGAACAGGGCCATGTTTGTCACTGTAGCTTCCACCCTTCTTTTAACGACAGTCGGCAAACATCTGGAAACTGAGGAAACCAGCTGCTGGACTTTTGGGAGAGGAATGCTGTCCCATTCTTGTCTGTTATAGGATTACAGCTGCTCAACAGTCCTGGGTCTTCTTTTTCCTATCTTTAGTTTCATTATGTGCCTTATGTGTTCGGTTAGTGAAAGGTCTGGACTACAGGAAGGCCGGTTCATCACCCAGACTCTTCTACTGTAAACTCATACTGTTGTGATAAATTAGATACACCATGTGGTTTAGCATCACCTTGATGAGATATGCGACTTCTCTTCTGAGAAACACACTGTCTGAAAAGGAGCATTGAATTTCGAATGGATTCTCTAAAACCTGTATATAAACTTTAACACTGATGGTGCTTTTCACAATGTGCAAACTCACTTCCGTTGGCACTAATGCACCCTCATACATCAGAGATGCAGACTTCTAAGCAGGCTCTAACAACAAGCTGGATGCTCTTTCTCCTCTTTAGTCCAGATGCAGTGCCCATGTTTTCCAAAAAGAACGGCTTTTTCTTCATTGAAGCTTCCCCCTGCATTTGTGGATGTAACAGAGACCTGTGTTCACAGAAAGCTATTTCAGCAAATGTTCCTGAACCCATGAGGTGATTACAAGGATAGAATCATACCTGTTTTTAGTACAGTGCTGCCTGAGGGCTCAAAGATCACAGGCATCCAGTATTGATTTTTGGCCTTGTCCGCTGCGCACAGAGATTTCTTCCGATTCTCTGAATCTTTTGGTGGTACTATGTACTGTAGATGATGAGATATTCAAAGTCTTCTAAACTATATGTTGATGAGCATTATTCTGAAATTCTTCCACAATTTATAGATGCTGTTTTTTGCACCCTGGTGAACATTTGATATGTGTTGTTGCCATCAAATTCCAAATAGGCTAATGAGTCAAATGTCTCAGTTTAAACATTTGATATAAATTCTGTGTTTTCTGCTGTTAATAAAATATGGGTTTGTGACATTTAAAAATAATTGCATTCTCTTTTTATAAAAAATTTTAGACAGCTACCCGGTATTTTTGAAATCGGGTTTGCATAAAAACATGTCACTCGACGGGTCCTTTAAGGAATGACGGGTTAATTACTCTGTTCTTCAAATGAAAAACTCCGCTGCAAGCTCACAGTAGACTGACAGAGGATAACATGGTATAAATCATAAATGTAGTCCTCCCTGTCTGTTCAGGCTGAAGCTGTTCAGTTTGTTTTGGTATTTGTGAACATTACCATGTTTGTGAGCTCCTGATTACCTGAAGACAAAGAAAAACCCTTTGATGAGCTTTAAATTACTTACTGCTATTATGGAAGCAACCCTGCTCCTCCATACTGTAAATGGGTCATTAGAGCTGTGGTAGTATGAGTGATTACACTAAAATTAAATAAAACACACCACTTAGACAAAGGGGATCACCTGTGAAATCAGCAAGCTCTGATAAATATGAGTTTAAATGGGCTGCAAACTCCTGTCACTCCTGAGAACTGACACCTTCTATTTCCTACTTCAGCTTGCATGTGTCTACGGGGTCTCATCTTATCTCTTTCTCTCTTTCTCTGTCTGCTTATTTCATTCATTACTTTGTTTTCCTTATCCGTTTAAGTGGTATTTACCCATGAATAAATGCCCAAATCTTTCTGTCTTGTTTATATAAAAAGCACTCAAATGCTTTGGAACTGGACCAAGTAGGTTAACTGGGTATGTGTTATAGTTTCTTTTTGTCAATACAATTGTCTTTCTTCTCAAGCACATGCTCTGCTCAGTGATAGATCCTCTTCTCCTCCAGGCGTCCAACAGCTCCTGCCAAACCACCAGGGGTTAAGCAGATGCTCCTCTCTGCTGCTTTACTTCACCATGTCGATGTGCATGATGCCCCTAAGAGGCAGTATCTTTTCTTTTCCTGCCTTTTTCTTTATATTTAATCTGGACAATGCCAAGCAAGCTCTGTTTGGTCATGTACGTTTGAGCCATTCTGTTGGGAAATAGTAAAAGAGGAGCGTGTAATTGGCTCACATTTTCTAAGCAGCATCTTTGTGGCACATAAACTACCAATCTTTTTAATCTCCACCAAAAGCTCAAATATTTGTAAAATATCAAAGTGGAACGTTGCACAGGAGGATGGTTATGAGTGACAGATCCTGGATCTAACTGAAGTCTGATTTTACTGCAGCAGTTGTGTGATTAAGCAAATGTTCTGCATAGCAGCTCTGGTTTTAATATCTATCATCTCAGTTTGTGTTCCTGTAGCCGTCCTGTAGCTCTGTTTGAAGCAGTCTTATTCACTGTGTGGGAGGGAGTCCCTCAGATGTCCCAGAGGAAAGCTCAGAGTAACAGCTGTGTGCTGTTAAGCTGCTGTTGGGCCAAACTAACCCGTCAGTCCATCTTAAAGCCTTCTCTCTGGAAAAACACAGCATGCAGTTTGAAAATCATTCTAATTCAAGATAAATTGTACTTTTATTTGCTCTTTACTGCTCCTTGTTGCCACTGGGGAAAAACACCCACTACAACAGTGGCTATTCTTTGACTGGCATTTTCTTCAAGATGAGCATTTCCTAACTGTTTGTGGGAATGGAAATTCAAATCAACTCTATTTCATTTTAGCTCAATTCCAGCTATTTTATTTATATAGTACCAAATCACAGCAACAGTCACCTCAAGGTGTTTTATATTGTAAGGTAAAGATCCTACAATAATACAGAGCAAGTCCCAATAATCACATGACTCCCTATGAGCAAGCACTTGGTGACAGCGGGAAGGAAAAACTCCCTTTTAACAGGAAGAAACCTCCATCAGAACCAGACTCAGGGAGGGGCGGCCATCTGCTGCAACCAACTACAGATTAGAGGAGGGAAACAGGAAGAAGACAGAATACAAATAAGCAGTTTATCTTGATATATTTATTTGCTTTATAGAATAAGTACGTTGTATTTATTACAAGTTTAAGTGCAAACAAATTTTTATCTAATTAGCTTTTGAAAAGCACTCGTAAGGATCTCTCCATTTTGTATGGGATGAATTGGATTAACACAATGTGTTCCCTAAAACTGTGTAATGTGTGGGTCTCCTGAAGGTCAGTTTATAGCATCTGCCGGGAGCATACATGAGTTAAAATAGTAAAATAAAACTTTATACACTTTCTTTTATACCAGAGATACCTCAACAATGACAAAATCTAAATAAAAAGTGCTCAAAGAGAGCAATACACTAATACAGCATGCAGTCTAGTCTGCTGAAGTTGAGATAGATAAAGAAAGAAAGATAAAGAAAAAAGAAAGAAACAAAGGCGACTTTGTTTACTGCTATCATGCCACAGGGGGGCAGTAATGAGTCAATCTGAGCCTGGCTCATCAGATTTAATCAAACAATGAGAAATGACAAAAAAGACAAATTATTTATAATTTATCTAACTCTACTTTGTTTTTTTTTCCAGAGGTAAGGCTTCCACTAACTGATCCATGCTGCAGCATCCCTAGGCTTTTCTTTGGGAAGCATCCATTTCTGCCTCCTCCACAGTGGGTGAAGGAGTCCCAAACGGGCTCAATGTCTTCCTGCGCATTATTAATGGATATCTTTAAACACGATTACATGGACTTTGAAAATAGTTTGGACAACTCAAACCTTAATTAAAATGATTGGGGTTTTTTTGTTTGTTTTTTTTAAAAAGGGACCCAAGCCATTTTGATTGAAAGCTCTCTGTACACGCTAACAGTTTAAACAGCAGCTCAGACAAAGCTCCTTAAGGCGCTCTCTTGTTGTACCTGTGTTTATGGTGATAAACAAACACAAAGGAATGCCTGGAAGAAAGCTGGGCTGACGTCCAAAATAAAGTACATAGCAGAGAAGTGCTGCTCCTACCTTTGCTGTTGCTGCTGCTGCTGCTGGAGAAGACCCAGGCCAAAATGTGACTGGGGTCCCTTTCAGATGTGCTGACTCTTTAGTTTGTCCATCTTAGCAGTGACTGCTCCCCTCCAACACTCTTTTTACGCCCCTCCTCCTCTTTCCTACCCGATCATCTGTGTCCTGTGTGACTCACATCTCACTCTCGTTGTCCTGGCATTTTTCTTTCACATCGGCCAGCTCTGCATGACTCCCTCCCCCCATTCCTCTTCCTCCTCCTTCTTTTCCTCCTCCTCTATCTCAATTTAGCGATTCTACTCTCGATGGATGTCCACTAACATTAACTCTGTCCCCCTCTGTCCTCCCTCCCCTGTTTTGATACAAATATGGCTGCATTTGTACAAGCGAAAAAGACAAAGCAAATCATGTAGTTTATAGATTCATCCTTTGTTTCTAATTTGAATTTGATTTTGAATTCCATCTGATTTTTATTTTTACTTTCCCCCCCTCTATTTTTCTTTCTTTTTTTTTTCCTTTTTCCTTTTTTTGTTTGCTTTAATTTATTCTCAGTCTCTGGACTAAATATGTAGCGCTGATACTAAAAGAGGTCATTGTCTTTTTCCCATTTTCGCTGCGGAGAACATTCCTTTCTCCTCTTTTTTTTTCTTTTTTTCTTTCTTTCCTGTTTTTTGTTGATATTGCATACGTGTCACTGATTGAAATGGAAGGTAGGTAATGCTTTGCCTACGCACGTGATCTTTATGCAGATGAGAATGTGACAAGCACCCTAGCCTGAGTGACGTCAATGTTTCTCTCTCTCTCTCTTTCTCTCTCTCTCTTTCTGTTGTTTACCAATGGTCTTTAACCAAATTAATTTGACTTCATCAATTATGATTTGACTCTTAAAAGATTGGATTACGTAGAGCTCTGGTTTTTCTCTTTCCTCCTTAATTTCATCCTGAAGTCCAGTATCCAGCTTTATCTTCCAGGTCCATTTCTGTCCATTATTCTTTTCTTTTCTTTCTGTTCTGGTAGAATGCATTCCTGTTTGTCCAGCATCTCTCTGTTTGTCGGTGAATTAGTACATTCGTCTTTTGATTTTCACCATATTGATTTCCTCGACTGTTTCCAATAACTGTCATAAGCACAAGTGGTTGTGTTTTCTTATTATTACGCTTAGTTGTCTCCTCTCTAGTGGAGAACGGATCTTACAGTCGGTGCTTTTGTTGTATCTTCAGATTTCGAAGCAGCTCAGACAGAACAGGATAATGCATGCAGAAGACCCAGCTGTATTTGCTTTCAGACAAAGCGCCTTTTGGAGATTAACCTTCTTTTTACGGCCTGCTCACAGTGAGCAGTGCATTACTGTGCGTCACAAATTTCAGTCCCTAAACTCCCACTGTACCACTAATTCTATTTTTTGTCCTATGCTTAAAATAGAGGTTCTCTCTATATACTGTTTAAAGGATAAGGATGACAGTGCTCTAGTTTTTATCATGAAATCCCCTGAAAAGACCAAAGCAAACAACATAGGCTGTCTGTCAATACAATTCCTGTACCCAGTCTGTTGTATATTCTTACTGAAGGTGCAGTAATTTATGAATGGGGCCCAATAGTTCCATTTCCACAAACAGTTCCATTTGATAAGACTTTACAACAAAAATCAGTTTTATTTATATGGTGCTAGTTCACAATTAGAGTTGTCTTAAGGTCCTTTATGTTGTAAGGTAAAAGAAATCCCCAACAATCAGATGATCCCCATGTGAGCAGCACTTGGTAACTGTAGGGAAGAAAAAATCCCTTTTACCAGTAAGAGACCCCTGACAGAACCAGGTTAAGGGAAGAGAAGCCATCGAAGCTAGACATGAAAGTGAAGCAAAGACTTGCTCACAGTAATTATGCTGATGTTTAGTACTGAGCTTTTAGTCTGCTAATTTAACACAAAGTACAGCTGAGGCTGACGGGAATGTTGTAAACTGAAGTATTGGATTGCAATTTAATTTATTTAGGCTTTATCACTGTCATCAAGTTAATAACCAAATTCCATGACAATCTAGCTAATGACAATACACTGAAACTGGTTGGTGGTGGTTGATGGTGTGCCAGAGAGTCTGGGAACTGGAAATATCTCATTCAGAGTTTACATTTTTCTGTCTTGAGCAAAGTGCTAAAAAAAGCTGGTATTGCCATCTATAGAGCCATGCTAGTGGCTCTGCGTAGGGCACAGTGCTCTCCTAATATCCTTTCTGGCCATTATAATTTCCGGAGTAAATGTTGCATGTCATGGGAACTATTTTTAACTGTGCATTAACACACATTTGGTGCACTAGGACCTCTGAAATGCACTGGATGTGAATGTGTGCGCTTTCTCCAAAGTAAACTGCTCGGCCCATTTTCATGCCAATGAAATAAGAGATTACCCAGTGAAGCAACTGAACTGGCTGCCCTGCTAGAATAAATTAAGTGCAGTTTATTCGGGACCACTAAAGTCAGATGTTATTTCCTTATACACTCATTTATATTTGGCAGCATGTCGTTGTTCTGCTCCCCACACCACCACCCCCCACACCCCCCACCATTCTCCAAGTTTTACAAGGAAAGCCAGGGGTGGGAAACCCTGGGACAGAACAGCCATTAATGACAAACAGCTGATTTAAACACTGATTTAAAAACAGCATAAAAAGGAGGAGCTGGGATAGAGATGGGTTGCAAAGTGGCTTGCAGATGCAAAGCAACTATGAGCAGAAAAACCCAACCAAAAATAGCTTTGGTCTTTTTGTGGGATTTACAAAAGTATATGATATTGTCTGCTTTACCCTTTAAAGCTTTGTCATTTTTTTGTTAGCCTCAAGGTCATTCCTGACCCTATAAAAAATCATTGATTTGGGTCAAATGTGGTTTTTGAAGCCTAATAATACAAACTCTCTGGTGTAGCAACAACTCCCTGGAACTACATGTAATCCTGCTAGTGTGAGAACTGTAAGCGTCCCGTATGAAAGAGATGAAAGAGCTCACAAGCACGAACACTGAGGTAGTTAACTATCAAACATGTCAAGCAGTCAAGAAACAGCTGTCTAATTATATAAAGCACACTGAGAGCAAAAAGGTAAAGGAAGTATCTTTAACTCTCACCAACCAGTTGCTCTGTGATGTTTAGGAAGGTGACTGGGCCCAGAGGATTTAACTCTCTGTGTGAGGGACTCCCTGCACATTGTGGTTTTCCTCTTTGCTTTTGAGTTCTTTTCTATTGATTTCCATGCATTGTCTCATGAGTCACTGGCAGGGAAGGGTTTTGTGTCTTTTTCTCTTGCATTTTGTGAATCTAATGATGCACTTATGTTGCCCCACTTTTCCCTTTTCTTCATACCTTACCTACTAAAGGAGGGAATGCCACTTTATTGGTAAGTGGATGTTAACCAGAAGGGAGTTAAACACGAGTAACCATTAAAAAAAAACAAAGAAAATGGGTCGCTGTTCACATCTCAGCAATTGTCTTCAGGAAAAAAAAATCCAGAAAGAGAAAATTGAGTAGCAGAAGATTTGTTTTCTGATTCGATTGATTCAATAATTGTGATCTTTATTTTGTTCCTTCCATTTCTGTGATGTTCCGTCAAGTTGTCTTCTCTTTCTGTTTTGTTTCTCTTTTTTTTTAACCATTACTGAAAAAACTGAAGAAGTCCTCTGTTTCTACTCTACAAAATCTGTAGCTCTGTACTTTCTGCCTCTGCTCTTAAACTTATTTGGTTCACAGTTTTGTTTTGTTTCTTTTTTCTACCCTCTCTTCCCCCTCTTCCTAGTTTTTTTTTTTGTTTGTTTTTGCGATTATGATTTCTTCAACTCATTATGGTTTTGCATGCCAAGTATTGCATGCGCTGCACCATAGAGGACTATCTATAAGCCATATGGAGAAAACCTAGATCTTTTTCTTTTAGATGTTTACCTTCTTTTGCCAAGTACACAAGTACATAGCTCTCGATCACCAACTTGAAAACTCTCTGATGCTATTTTTCTCCTTTTTTTTCTTTTTTCTTTTCTTTTTTTTTCTTTTGTTGGTCATCATTTCTCTACAGAAGCTCCACATGCTGACTGCCAGCTCTGCAAGCATCCAGTCATCTCTGCTGAGAGAGCACAAGATCCACAGCGCCCCCATCAGGAACCAGACGGGAAAGATGTGTGCGGCAGAAGATGCTGGGAGTGTTGATGGCAGGGGCACAGCTATAGGGAGCTCTCTGAGCAAGGCGTCAGGGAGGAGAGGAGGCCAGAGAGGTCAGAATAAGAGCTCCCACTCCCCTGCTCACAGCAGTGACTCGACCCACTCCCAGCACAACCATACTCACAGAGGGAGGAGCTCTCGTCACCAGAGAAAGTAAGCCTTCCATTGCAATTGTGCACTTTCAGGCTCTTATCACTGCTGGACCTCATCGCTTTGGCTTTGCCATTGAGAGAGAACTCTTTGACATCTGCTGCATTATACTTCCCATTCCCCCAGGGGAAAAGGTGGCCACTCTTCCAAGAGACACCACCGATCCAGTCGGGGTCAGGCACGCCACCGGAGCACGTCTGCGTCTCCAGGGCGCCAATCACACACGTCAGCCAACAAAGTCGGGAGCAAGGCAAACCTCCGACAGCGCAGCAGCTCCTGGAGCAGCGGGCGTTCATCCTCGCCCTCTGCCTCCAGAGACAGAGGACCCAGCAAGGCCAAGTCCCCACACAACAGGCAGAACGCCTCCAGGTGAGCCGCTGTCGGATGTATAGTAAATTTATAATATGCTCCCATTATTCGTTGTCATTGCTGGTCTGACTGGTTTGTGTGTTGCCCAGGGACAGGGAGAGTGCCAACCGCTCTGACACCGACAGCCGAGCTCGCCGCCGTTCACGCAGCTACTCACCTATCCGCAAAAGAAGAAGAGATTCGCCCAGCTTCATGGAGGCTCGCAGGATCACCAGGTAACGCCACATGATTAAACACACTTCTCCTCCACATCATGTGTGTGTTTCAGCTCTTCCCTGCGAGGACCGAGCCCCGGAATAAGTCATTCTTTCATAGCTTCAAATTACAACAAAGGCAGGCAAGAGAAAATAAAGGGAAGAGATTTTGCTCCTGTTTTAACTCAAACCTAGTAATTTTTAAGAAATCCATTAAAAGCCATTAAATCCTTTGTGTGGAATAAAAATGAAAAACCACAGGCATAAATGGATGCAGTCATTATAAGGGTGGGGACAGAAAATGTTACCTCCTGCTTTTAAACATCTATTTCAGACTTTCTACGGGCATTATGAGGGACATGAGGCGCTCACTGTACTTTATAAAGTATTAGAAATGTTTGGGTTTTTACTCTGCTATCATATTTCTTTTCCTTTAGAGATGACATACCATGTAATAGTGTTGTACTTTCGTTTACTGCACTGTCCCTCACTAAATGAGCTTTTATTATTGCCTAACTTTAGCACTAGTTATAGTACTATAATGCTGTATGAATTAAAAACAAACATGCTACCAATAAAAACTACAAATCATGTGGTGTTTCTGAGCACACAGTGATGACTGAATCATTTCAGTAGAAAGACTGAACTGAAACTGTAAAAAATGTGCCTTTTGGTGATACCTGGGACCAGATACATACATCTCTGTGTAGACTTACAACTAAAACTCTGAGTACACAAAAGCAGAAATGCAAGTAAAGTAAGAAATTGCCTGTTTTGCTTTATAGTAAATTCCATCTTGGCTTGACTTGCCAACATCCAAATATCAGTTTGAGTGTTTATGTATCAGGCTCTGTAGTAATGTTAATGTCTAGTTCGTGAAAACAAATGACAACCTGCAATGACCAGTTGGCAATGTCTGGCCTTGGTCCCACTGAGATATGGATAGTGTCTCCTACACCGGAATCAATGAGCTTGTGTTAAGTCAAGTTCCAGGAACAGCATAAAGCCTGACACCGTCTGAGGATTTGATCCTCGTACCTAACAGCAGTCAGGGTGCACTCGGCTAAGCCTGTAACGCCAAGTGGATCATATTTGATACATGAGTGTTTTTTCCTTAAAAACCTGACACACACAATCAGACACACGCAGTGTTACTGTGAACAATAAACTGCACGATGTAGCAAAAATGACACAAATGAAAACATAAATTATATTACAAAGTTGTATTTGATTTTTTTTATTTTGATCTTATTTTTTGTTATTTGTTAGAAGGTTCAATAAACACTTGAATTTGAATTTTCTGGCAAGTATTTCATGGTTCAGGCTTTATAGGGTTAACACGTGGAAGTCTGTGTGACCCCTTCAAAGATATGCCTATACAGTGGACCATCACTGACCCACTGCCACACCAGTCATGCTGGATGATGTTGCAGGCAGTATAACATCTGCCACAGACTCCAGACTGTTTCATGTACTCAGTGTGAACCAGCTCTTATCTGTGACGAGAACAGGGCAGCAGTGGGGGGGACCTGCCAGTTCTGCTGTTTACAGGTGAAATCTAGTTGAGCTGCATGATGGTGGACAGTGAGCACAGGTCCCACTAAAGGACATCAGGACCTCACGCCGCCCTCATGGAGTCTGTTTCTGACAGTTTTGTCAGAAACATTCACACGAGTAGACCGCTGAAGGTCATTCTGCATTGGTCGTGCTGCTGGCTCTACAGGCTTGTCCAGCTTTCCTCATGTAATGGCCTGTATGTCCTCTTCACACTCTTGAGACCGTGCTGTGAGATACTGCACATACAATCATGCCTTCCTAGAAGAGTTGAAAAAGTTATGCAGCCTCAATGAGGTGCAGGTACTGTCTCATGCTACCAGTAGTGACAAGGACAGTAGCAAAAAGCATAAATATAGAAAAACCACTCAGGGGGGATAAGGAAAGAGCAGTGGTCTATAGCAAAATTATCCCCATTTGGCGGGGATTGCCTTGTTGGTGCCCCTCCAGTCTACCTATTGTCACTTTTATTTACACCAAAGCAGGTGAAACTGATTCAACATGGCTTATACGTTCTAACTGGACATGTTGATAGCTGAAGTTTGACTGTCTGTTATACTGTGATGATCAAGTCTTCCTTTTTTGAGCAGTGTAAATATGATACAAGAAAAGTCCTTTATTCAATTTCTCTCTTAAATCCAAGTGTTGGCTTAGTGCAAATCATCTACACATAAGTTAACTCTGTGTGCTGTAGACATTATTTGAACCCCAGGTAATATACCATTACACGCATAGAAGTGTACATGTCAGAAAGTATGTAAATTTGAGATTTGAGGACCTGAAAGTGTAGAGCTAGTCACTTAAATTGATAAATGTTTTCAGTTATTGCTCTTATTTATTTTTAACATCGAGTGATTTGTGACCAAAGTGCTTCAATACAAGATATAACATGAGACGTAAGAATGAGGACGTAAAATGAAGAATAATTGAACTGGCAAAAGATTTTATTGGTTAATTTAGTTGTTCCAGTTGTTCTATTCCATTTTAATGAGTCTCTTTAAAACCATTTATTAGACTCATCCACATATTTGTTTCCTGCTTATGTCTTAGACTTCTTAATTTATTCTCATATGATCATTTCATTGTTACCAATAGAAATGCTTTTAGGTGCAGTTAATTATTCAGACAAACAGAAGAAGAAGAAAGTCCCACCTGCAGGTGAAATGTGTTTCAGCTTCTCCCTGTGTCACCTCTGCAACCTTCTCATTCGAGTGTAAATAGCCATGGGTGAAATGTGTGTACTTTGTCATCTTTTACTTCAGTCCTTAAAGGTCCCGACACCAGGACAACGGGCTGCTGCTGAACCCGGCTGCTGCCGGCTTGTTACCCCGGTAACAGTTGCCGTGCAGCAGGACCCCGATACCGTGACTCCTGAAGTTCGGCCGAGCAGCAAATCATCAGAGCTCCCATGAGTAAACCGGGCTTCCTCCTCTGTCCTTTCTCTGCTCCTTCATCTCCTTCCTGAAACTCACCCCGAATCTAGAGCCGCACCCTGCTGTGTTTCTGCACTAATGTTGTAACACAAAGGATGCAGAGATTAAAGCGCTATCAAGGTTTATTAGAGTGGAAGCCCCCCTCTTTTTCCCCCCCACGCACCTTATTGCTCATACTGTTGATTCCCACAGCTGATGTAGAAGACAAAAGCCCGGGTTGAGTTATCTACAGCCCTGCTTGTGAAATGCACCTCGTAGCAGCAGGGATACCTTGATAGCGTTTATCTCTCTGTGCACCACTGACTCTTGATTTTTATTTTCTGGGTGTTGGCCTCCACTGAGAAGATGAGGTTCTTTAGGGAACTAACGGCTAATTACCTTACAGGAAGTACTTCCAGGGTGGCTATTAACAAAGCAATCTAAGCTTGAGCTTCAACTAAACACATGCATTTTTCTGCTATATGTTTTTGTATGTGTGTGCGTGTGTGTTTGTGTGTGTGTGAGGCTGAAGAGCTTCTTTTTAACCCACATAGCTGCTCTCTTTCAGATCCTGTACTGATTACACGTCACCACTCTGTGACCTAACACTGATTGCCTTAATCTTGCTTTAACATCAGATTTAGCAGTCTAACCATAGGAAATATAGTTAAGATGTTACTGAGACTAACTGTTCAAACCCTTATTTTTCCCCCTCCTCCAGTGCTCGGAAGCGGCCGATCCCATACTACCGGCCCAGTCCTTCATCTTCCAGCTACGACAGCAGCCCGTCACGATCCAGCCGCAGCCACAGCCGCAGCTACAGCAGCTACAGCCGCAGCAGAAGTCACAGCAGGAGCCACAGCAGGAGCCGGAGCCAGAGCTGGAGCCGCAGCCACAGCTGGAGTCGCAGCCAGAGCCGGAGCTGGAGTCGCAGCAGGAGCCGCTCCCGCAGCCACCACAGTTATTACAGCCGCAGCAGCTACGACAGCCCGGGGTTCTGATGGTGACCGGCGGAACGAGAACGAAAAAAAAACAGGAACAAAAGGAGGAGAAGTGCTGTTAAACCTGCTGCACTCCGGTAGATTCATTACGTATCCTTAGCAAGTCCTCAGCTGGGGCCGCACTGCTGTAAAGCCCGGGATCCAAACTCCTCCACCATGGACCATTCTGTCTCTAACACAGAGCCTGGATCAAAGAGGGGAAAATGTATTTTGATATAGCACATTACCATGAAATTGGCTGTCACTGTTCATGTCTTCACACACATTCAAGGAAAGGTTTTTTCTTTTTTACGTGTCTAAAATGAATTGGCTGAGCCCAAAGAACAAATGTATGTTAGCACTTTCCTTCTCATCTTCCACACAGCAACCAAAAATACATTCAATAACAGTTATATAAGTATATACATAGATATATATCAAATATATCCTGAAAAGAGGGGCTGAGTAGAAGACAAAAAGAAGGCAGACACATCGAAGTCACGCAGCTTACTGTACATTTCAGAGAATCACTTTGTTTTCTTTCATCATGTAATCATCAACCCCAAAGACTTCCAGTTCATCCAAGCACACAGATCAACAAAATGAGAACAAAAGAGAAGTAAGAGGATGAATGAGGAAAAGAAATTAAAAGAACTTTTTTTTTTTTTTTAGGAGAAAACTGTATTGCATAGATTTGTCTGTACAGATGTAAACTCTCTTAAGTTCTGGCTTTGTAAACTATGCACTGTATATTCCATATAGTTTGAAGACGTATGTTCAGCATGATGCATCAGGAGAGACTCAAGGGCCCTGATGGAAATGAAAGGTGCCAGCAGGGTGAATCAGCCCGCCCCCCCTTCCCCCTGACCTTTGCAAACAGAGGTGAATGAAACAGGAGGGGGGTGGGGGGCTGTATGTGTTACATACTTTTACTCTCTTCCCTGTTTAAGTAATTACGTTCGTTATGCTAATCCTGTGCGAGAGTGTGTTCATGTGTGTGTGCGCGTTTGTGTGTGTGAGTGTGAACCTCCTTTGCAAAGATCAACGAGGTAATGATTTACACGAGCTGCTGTATGGTACCGTACTGCAAAAAGTCTCCATGCACATTTGTGAGTTGATCTCAGCTATTTATGAAACTCGCTGTATTTATTCGTTTATTTATTGGGTTATTTATTGTTTAATTTATTTATCATTTCGCTGTGAAGCAGTTGGATCATGGTTTGGAGATGGGTTTGCTGCAGATGTGAGAAAAGTACTGTAAATGTCCACGTTATGATACAGAATCGGTTTCTCGTTGCAAACGTTCGCTCCCGTTATCAGATCAACAAGCAGTGCACAGATTCACTGCTACGTGTTTAAGGACCTCTGATTTTTGAGCCGGTTGAACTGAGCGTTCACCCACAGTTACTCCCACGACTGCCATTATCGCGTCTCCGTCCGATGTAATGACTCATGGTAACGCTGTGGCTCTGCCTGTGCTGAGAGAGGAAGAGGACTCGGCCTGAAGCAGCTTGAAGAGTCTATTACTCTGCTCTACTGTACATTTCCAGCCACTCCATATTTCAGTCCCTTGTATAATTGGCCACACGTTTCTAGCAGAGGTCACCCCGGTTGCTGGCTACAAAAGATAATGAGCGATGGCTTGGCAGGCACGGCAGCAGGCTGTGTCTGCACCTCCACGAGGGTGTTTAACAAACAGGCGATACAATCAGGGATCAGCCTAAGTCTTCCTTACCATTCACCCGGTCTCATGACATGCATTTCCAGTGTAACCCCACTTATCCCAGCTATGATACTCTGCAGCCTGACCATTTATTCCAAGTATAGCATCGCCCCTTTGATTCTACAAATCATTCTTTGTATTGTACAAGTTATTATACCTGACAATAAACAGAAACTAATGGCGAAACGATCCAGCTCTTTAGTTCTTCTCTCTGCCTGCAGGTGCAGTCGGCGATAACTTGTTGGTCCTGTGTCTGTGTTTTCCTACAGATGGCACTGATGAGAACCTTGACTGAAAACATGAAGCCTCTCTCTATTAAGTAGGCTAGAACGTTCTCCAGCTGTGGGGAATTACTGAAACGTCGAGGCAAACTGGGGCTGAGAAGAAGACGTGGCTTAATTTTAGAGGCAGATATCACATCCTGTGCTGTAACTTTGAGGGATTAGATTTCTTACAGAAGAACTGAGCTAAATCTTCCACAAATCAGATACTTACTTACTTTGCTATATATCAAATAAATTAAGATAATCTCCATTTCCCTCTGAATGCTTCCTCTAGATTTCTCAGTTACTGTCACTGTTGTAGCTGAACTGTCAGTTTTTGTTAGTTTTTTCCCTTCTCCTTCTCTCTCTGTGTAACACTGAGAGAGATGGAGGCATGTCCCTGTGACAGCTGCTCACTTTGTGTCAGAAGTGTACAGCTCAATAGGACACCTTTCACAGCAGACACTTTAAGTGTCACAGCAGCAAAGTCCACTGGTGGATAGAAATTAAGTTAACAGTGGCACACTTCCATCAAGACTGCCAGTAAACCATGACAATGAGCAGCATGGACCAGACCACTACCCGTAAGACCAACTCAGCTAAATTAGCTGATTTTAATGTTACACCTTTTCCAGATGTGTTTTCCCAAAATTGTGATAGAGGTATTTCTAATATTGTTGCATCTCAAAACAGGGGCCTTGCACTCTGCATTTTTTGGTGCACTTATACTCTGAATTTTCCTCTTCTTAGTAAGTTTAGCACAGCAGTTAATGTCGTACACGTCCTGCTGACAAATTGCAGAGAAGTAAATAAGGCTCTACGACAGCTTTTTGGAGTCAACCCAAGAGCCTTACAGTCTTATGTACAGTACAGGTTGACAGATCTATCCAAGTCTCAATACCGTGGCTGGTATCGATATCAGATTGACACTAGCACAATAGGATCAATATTTTGTTTCTATCCTCTTCAGTATGTACCCCTCTTAAGTCATTTTTGTCACCGTCATGTCTATTTTTTTAATAGCCTAGCACATTTAAACAATAGAAGCTGACCCAAAGTGCTTCAGAAACAGACACATTTACATTCCAGGTCTTCAAAAACCCAAAATACAAATTACAAGAAAAGCTGAAAGGTGTGTTTTTTTGTTTTAACTACTTCATGTGGAAAGTACAAATTATGGTGATTTAGTGGTCATTAAAATGTATTCAAAATTTGGAAACTGGCGATTAATCCCATAAATCATGACAGACTACTCTCCCCTAGATAAACTGCCTCCATAGGCTAAAAATATGTGTACTAGTATCGGTAATACTGGCCGTGTATTTACTTGGTTTCAGATCGATACCAAAATTGCAGTATCACGTGGCACTAACATCCAGTAAACAATGAAAGACAATCAGGTTAACAGAAGACTTGACACACTACAGCTTGTTAATTCCCTCTTTGTGACACTGAAGTATGAACAGGCAGGTGTGAACATGCTGGATTTTCCTCCAGTTTTAATGCAGTCTAGTCATTTGCATTCATGTACCAAACTGATATTCCACTGTGTATTTCATTCAGGGCTGACTGGGTTCATAGCGCACCACAGTGTTGTTAGAAATAGCATGTTGGCTTGTAAGTAGGCTGAGTGAAGCCTCCCAGATTCTTCTGGCTCTTTGAGACGCACAGGGAGAGGAGGAGGGGGTTTACACACAGCACTCAGTGCATTGGGCAGCTGTTACATGGGAGGGCCTTCCTGTTGGATTCCATTCCAGTGCTACGTCCGCTACAAATAGATATTCTAGTGCTTTCCTAAAACATTCTGGAGGCATGAGGTATGGGGCTTGAGTCTGAAGGGAGGGTTCTGTTGATAAGGGGCGGTGTCAGTGGGTATAAAAGCTCTCAGCTGAGAGGCAGACAGCGCATTAAAAAACACTTCCAGAGAGGTCAAGGGGCTCTTGATCTGCACACAGCAACACTCCTCTAAAGCTTAGAAGAAATACCCAGATCATCATGGCTGAGAGACGTATTCCTTTCACCTTGCTCCGCACTCCGAGCTGGGACCCATTTCGTGACTGGCACCAGAGCAGCCGTATCTTTGACCAGACATTCGGCATGCCTGCCCTGGCCGAGGACATCGCCGCATTCCCCAGCACCCACTGGCCCGGGTACCTGAGGCCATCCATCCTGGGCCCAGAACTAATGACGCCACATGCCCCCTTGATGTATCCGACCCACATGATGGCTCAGCAGGCTCAGGCTCGGGCCCTGTCCCGCCAGCAGAGCAGCGGCATTTCCGAGATCAAGCAGACCCAAGACAGCTGGAAGGTATCGCTGGATGTGAACCACTTCTCACCTGAGGAGCTGGTGGTGAAGACGAAAGACGGCGTGGTGGAAATCTCGGGTGAGCACTTATTTGATTTCTGTCGCTTTGCTTATTGAATGATTGAAGGGTCATAGTGTTTTATGTCCTGACACCTAAGGTGTCATTTTCCTGTCAGATGTTCTTTGAGTGACACATTTTATCTTACACCTACATCTCTTTATCCTTAGAAGACAGCTGTACTGGTAGGTATGCACACTGTCTCACTTTGGTGTTCTTAAGTGTCTCTTTTTCTTCTGTAAAACAAAAACTGGTTACATAGTTACATATTGAGACAATAGAGTAATGTGTTCAGGGACTTGGGAGGGTCAGGGGGTTTTGGCTGTAAGCCCATTGGACGCAAAACAAGACACAGTTCAAAATGTGGGAGTTGACTTTTAAAGAAGCTCAGGCATGAAAACAATGTAAAAACAGCCTCACTGTCCATCCAGGACGTGCAGGAGCAAAGCAAACCTGAAGAAAGTGTGGAACTGATCATATAGCAGCTTAGCTCTCTGAAACCCTGTGCTCTCTTTTCTCTGAGTGAATCTCGGCCTCCCTGCCTGCTGTTTCACAAAGGATCCCATTCTCAGAGCTGGGGATTTAGCTGCAGCTCACCCGGTATGTCCACTACTTTAAAAGGACTGCTGGATCTTGTCCAGGTCCAGGGTTCAGTCCCTCACTGTACCCGATGTCTCTCCGCTTAGAGACTAGACCTCATCAGAAACACCGAGATAAACAAAGCACGAGATTCAATCCAAGTGGAATTTGCCACCCCGTGTTCCACCCCATGTATCGGTGACCCAGGATTATATTTTAAACATGACGGTGTAATGGAGAATTTTGTAAACACACCAAAGTGCGACCTCTCCGTAGCTGTCGCTCAAAACTAATGACCCTTCGTTTAGCTGTTGAAAAAGTGTGTGCTACACAAGCAATTTGGTCCAGTTGAAAAGGGGACAGCTCCCTGTGGACCGCAACCTTTATCGGTCCGTTGTCACAACAAACATATTACTCTATTGAGAGCCAGAATGAAGGGCAGTGTTTCGACTTCATAGCAGGGCATCTGAGATATGAGAGGCTGATTAAGTCTGGTGAGGATTTTAAGTGGCCGGTGTGGTCATAAATCTAAGTAGCACTGAACTGCATGAGTTTTACAGTTAAACTAACATATATGCAAATTAAAATTATTTATGAAACATTTTAGAAATCTATGAATACATGCATGTATATTCTTAGTGCTTTACAGCTTTTCTTGACTGTTGTCATGCTGCAGTCAACTCCAACAGGCCCAACAGAGACACTGATGGTCAAAGTGACACATTTTGTTTATGCCTACAAAAGCTAATTTTGCCTTCAAAACAACACAATTTGCAAACAAGTATATGAGCTTTTCCAATCAATCACTACACAATGGACAACAAAATACAAAATGCAGCTCTCAGTGGGATCCAGGATCCAGATTCAGAAATGCTTTGATGCAAATTTTATTGATTCCATGACTTTTTTCAAACTGGCTGAAAACTGAAATACTGTACATATTACAGAAAATACATACATACAAAATAAATACAGTAAACCAAAATCAAATCTATTACAGTATAAGAAACAGCCACTTTTGATACTCAGTCCCTTCTGTCTTGACGAGTTGGCCACATGGCTTCATCCACATCACACTCAAAATCCTCTCTTGCAATGCACCAAGGAAAAAATCTTCTTTCATGCCGTATCCAACCTTGACATTCCTCCTCACCTATTTCTTGGGCGGCAGCAGTCATTGCATTCAGCAAGGGCATAGGGATGGTGCTCATAAACTCCTCTAAGGGATTCAAAAATGGGGAATATGCTGGGAGGAACGGCATCATTATACGTGGGTGTACTGTAAACCACTCATTGGTGGAACGCCACATTATCCCAGATAATGGCGAAGAGGGGCACGACAGTCCTCAGCAGCCCTCTCTCCTCAGGTTGGATCAGCCTCTCATGAAGTGTATTCAGCAATGTTGTGAGTCGTTCTGTGTTGTATGGGTGAATAGTGGGGATATAGCATGGGACACCATCAGTGAGGATGGCAGCACACGTGGTTATGCTGGCGCCCCTCTGTCCTGGAACTGTGAAAGTGGCCCTGTATCCAATTCGGTTCCTTCCACATCTCCTGACTTTACAGGAGCCGACTTCATCAACATAAATGAAGACATGATGTGCCCCCTCAGCTTCAAGCTCCATTATTCTCTAAGTAAAAGCAAAATTACAATGAAAAGTGACTCCTGTTGACTCTAACTGCATGATATGACAAGGCATTACAGCATCTGGCCTCCTTCACAACCTCAGAGTTCCTTTGAAATGGAACCCTGTAGAGCTGCTTCATGGCCATATGGTTGCTTCTCAAGACTTGGTCAATAGTGGTCAGGCCCACGTTGTTGAGGTTCCTCATCTCCGATCACTGCTGCCCTGATTTCACGCAGCCTAATGGCATTGTTTGCCACAACCTTGTTCACAGCGGCTGCCTCCTGCTAAGCGCTGAAAATTTTCCTTTCTTCCACCAGAGAACGGCAGCTCTATAAAGAATACATGTAATGGGAACGAGGAAACAATTACATGAAGTATATTGCTGAAGATATTACTGCACAGCAACATTACAGTGTTTCTGTTTAAACAGGTTGTACTCTTTGTCCAGCCTCTTTAAGTGAAAGGCCATGATTGATAGCATGATCGATAACTGCTGCTCATAATTTCTTCTGAAACTTGAGCCTTACCAACTACACATCCACCTCACACACAGACTTCTCTTCCTTGGACCCCTCTACCTGTTACTCTCACTCTCATCTGCCTTAGACCTCCTCCATCCATGCTAGTAAAGAACAACACGGGTGTGCACCTTTGAAGGCCTGCAGACGGATTGCTAATTGAAGATTTGTCTGAAGAAGTGTCAAACAGGTGCTTCAGTGATTTCATACTGATCTAGGTAGTTTCTAATAGTTAGGAATAAGTGATTTCTGTTTGGTTACCATAGCTACAACAGTGGGGCTTGGACTGCTCGTATGACATCCGTGTTAACTGTTTTGCAAAAGGGTGGGGAAAATGTGTCAATCCAATGAGAAAGGGTTAACACATTTGCAAGAGGTGTCTTCTGATCTGCTGAGATAGTGATGATGAAAACTGAGTGGATCCCAGTTTCTTTAGGCAGGTCAAAGCAATCAAGAAAAAATGTAATTAGCATGGAAATTTATTTACTTACTTATTCTTAGATCAGACTGATTTTTCCTGAGCTCTTTCCCTCTGTTTGAATCTTTATGAAAATGCTCTTGCTTCAGATTTATGATTTAGATTGCATATTATTGTGTATTTATTTCAGGAAGTTGTTCCCTGCCACCCTGGAGCTGGTTTAGCATAGCATAAAAAAAACAACAACTAAGAAATAAACTAAACCCACTCAGACAAAAACTCATCTCCAGGTTTAGCTTTCACAACCAAGTTTTAATAACAGAAACAGAATGCTTATTATTAACTTTCAGAGGTGATGGAAGACGCCTGTAGTCTTTGTGCTAAGCATAAGAGCAAGGATGTCCCACTAGTGGATCACATAAATATTTTGATAAAGCACAAAGTCCAAATCAGATTATGTCTGGAGTCTATAAAAGTAACTGTGCACCAGAGTGAAAACAGGTGTTTTGTACCAGTCAGTCATCAAGGCAAGCCAGCACTCAGAGTAACGGCTCCCAGAAAATTCCAAATAAGGTGATGCAGCTCTTGTATAGTTAAAAGATGCATTAGATCCTGTGCAGGAGGTGAGCAATATAGGTAACCTTCACATAATAAGATGAGGTAAGAAATACTTTATACATCCCCAATCAATTATCAATTTATAATTTTCATCAACAGGTTCATTTTACTACTATAAACAACATGTCTTCTTGCACAGCTGGCTCGTTATATCTTTGCACTGCTCCTTATAGCATATGTATCTTTCAGTCTAGCTTAAAGTATATTGTCTGTGTCCACAGGTAAGCACGAGGAGAGGAAAGATGAGCACGGTTTTGTGTCCAGAAGTTTTACCAGGAAGTACACGTGAGTTTCTTTTTACTTGAGAAAGAATAGCAAGAAATCTTCATGTACTCTTGATCACTTTCTGCCATTAATCGAACTAATTAAAGGAAGATGTGGGTCATGCAGTATGTCAACTACTCACTTGAAGACTTTAGGTTTTAGAAGTACAAATGGATTTTATTGTGGCTCACTGGTACTGCCTTTCTTGTTTGTTCTTTAAGTTAGATTGGATTTATTCATTTGTGTGATTTTTTTTAATCTAAAATCGTGACTCTGATACTGTGAGTGTCTTTAGTTCATGGGTTGATCTGTCCTGTAGAAGGCTGGCTGGCTGCTGATAGCTAAATTTCATGCTCTGAAAAGTAGCAGTAGCCTCCAAGCGCTTCATTCCTTCTCGACGCTCTGCTGCCATCCAGGGGCCATAGAGTAACACCCACTAAACTTCTACTGAACTTCTTTTATTGTTTTCTGTTGTTCTGATTTCTGACCTAACTGTGTCTTATTCTTCCCTCGCAGCCTCCCCCCTTCAGCTGACGTTGAGAAGGTGACCTCTGCCCTTTCTCCTGAAGGCGTGCTGACTGTGGAGGCTCCTTTGATCAAACCAGCCATTGAGCACTCAGAAACCACAATACCCGTCAATGTCGAAAGCAAAGGCGGTGTGGTGAAGAAGTAGGAAGAAAATGGGCATCATTTCCTTCCAACCTGTCCTCCTCCACACACACACACACATTCAAATATATGTGTGTGTGGGGAGGAGGAAGAGGACGGGGGATATTCCGCTTGTAGTGAGGAAAGGAATCAGCTTACTGCTCTTCATAAACCGAGCTTGTTCTCATGCCAGGGAGAGTAGAGCGAAGGATTGCCCTAGCTCTTCCCTCTCGCCTCCATCTCTGGTAATGAGCCTACCCCAGCTGAGCACACTGTGTAAACACATCTGCACCAGTGCCATATGCGTGCTCTTTCTGCTGTAATTACACTCTTCATCTGAATACGCAGCTTAGCCCAGCTCACAGCTTCTTGTTTCTTTTTCTTCCTGACTGGCACACACACACACACACACACAGAGCGCAACATGCTGCCTCTTCAAACATCAAAACAGAATGTAATAGCAGCAAATGTGACAATTATTGGAGGCAGAATCCCAGGACAGTATCCACATACACACCAAAGCTCTGAGTACAGAAAGAGGACTGTTTGTGATCTTGCTGTTGTGTGGACTGAAACAGACTGATTTAAGCCATGCAAACAGGAAATAAAGAACACACAACATACAGAGTCTCTGCTGTTCATTTGTGTTTGATACAGTTTTTGTTACTGTTGTGATACCTCATGTCGAACTGTTCATCCCATGGTCACCAGTCCCCAGGAGAGCAAGCAGCTCTTCACAAATTACTGTAACAATTTGATATTTAACAACAGCGCCCCCATGTGACCGTCTGATCCCTCCACACAGTAACGCAGTGGGCCAGGTTTCATTAAAATTGTAACATATTAGAGGTGAATAAAACATTACTTCAGCTTTTTTATTACAGTACCCCCATTAGGTCAGTCACTGCGAGATTTAAAGTGATAAGGACTTAGCATATTATTCATAATCTGCAGACCGTTACGGTATATACAATTCTTTTCTTTTTCTTTTTTTAAATGAATCACACTCATGTAAACTTCAACAGATAGGGCCTGTTTGTATGGAGTCAGAGCAAAAGTGATGTTGCTGTGACGTGGGTGTTATATGTACAGAGAAACGTAGTCATCTTTCAGCTGTGCATCTGCACTGAAATGTGTCATAATTCCCAAATTGCATAATTCCATCATACAAAACGTCTGTAATGAATTATTCATTGCCAAATGGATATATAATTGATGGAAATTTCCTCTGCTCTGCTGACTGAACAAGATCATTTATGACCATTGCACCGGGCTTATGTGTTACAGGAGAAATGAAAATTTACCGAGCCTGCTGAAGTCGAAAAGGCAGTCAGTATCATTTATGAATCTATAGCGGTGGCTGTGAATGTGCTAATATGCAAATTGTTTCAAGAAGGACTGGTTGTGTTGTTGTTATTTTGGATGTCTTATCATCTGGCCACCATCATGAGGTCAAACTTTCAGTTGGGGCAATATGTACTCTTTTTTTTAAAACTGTACAGATCAAACCAGTCTAACTCATTACATCCTCAACAACCTGAGCATGTGCTGCTAACTTAGTATCTGAGACACAGACTGCATATAAAAGATGGAAACTGCCAAACTTCTCCACTGGTGACTTCTTTTTTAATTACACCTCGTGCCGATTCACTTCATAAGAAGAATGGGATGGGCGAAACTTCAGTATCTTAGATGTAAAATTGCTGTGTGATTTTTATCACTATTAATGAAGGATACTCGCCACCGAGCTAACATTGTTAGCTGGCGTTAGCTGAGGTTAGTTCATAGACTGCAGACTGTTAGGCCGTTTCTAAAGACTCATGTACGCGAGTCCGTACTCGCGTTTTCACTAGTCCAGACTTCGTAAGTTCACATGGGAGTCCAGACTTCACGAGAACGCAGCGCAATCGTTCTACAATTGGAACGGCAGTGTACGTGATGACATCACAGCTCCGGAGGTTTTACTGCCATCCTCTCTTAATTTAACTGTGAATAATATTTGCAATGGAAATTACACATGACATAAAAAAAAAAATTATACATGATGTAGTGAATTTCTTTAAGAAAAAAAAAAGATAATTTGAACTAATTTGAATTGAACAAATATTTAAAATATAATCTGATCATTTTTGGAGCAGTCAAGTCTAGAAACATG
>VUQG01030117.1:0-23701 GCA_015106755.1 Etia nguti | reverse complement strand
ACCTTTTGTGTCTCTGTGCTACCTCCTGTCCTTTTTCTCTCCATTTCTCTCTGCAGCCAATGAGAAACCACAATCCTTGGATGCTGCTGTTCTTCATCTCATTCCTGCTCATTGTCAGCTTCTTTGTGCTCAACATGTTTGTGGGCGTGGTGGTGGAAAACTTTCACAAGTGTCGCCAGCAGCAGGAGGAGGAAGAGGCCCGGCTGAGGGAGGAGAAACGACAGAAGCGACTGGAGAAGAGGAGGAGAAGTGAGGAAGCGTTTTGGGAAAGTGGGTGGAGGGACATCAGAGTAAAGTACTGTGCGAAAGTCTTGAGTCACCTCTCATTTCTTCATATTTGGCTAGGAAAATGGGAAATGGGTGCAGCCATTTATTGAAATGTGGAAATATAAATGGAAATACAGTATAGAAGACAAAAACAGTTTGTACAATTCTGACAACCCTGAATGCCAATATTTGGTATTGACTTTATTCTTCAACACTGTCTGAGCTCTCATAGACAAGTGTTATTGTAATTTATTTAAGTAGTCTTCAGGAATAGTTCTCCAGGCTTCTTGAAGGACATTCAAAGCTCTTCTTTGGATGTTTCTGCCTTTTGTTCTGTTCTCTGTCAGGATGATCCCACACTGTTTCAGTAATGTTGAGGTCCCGGCACCGGGGAGGTCAATCCATGACTGATAGTGTTCTTTCTTAGCCTTCCACTTGTTCTGTTTCCTTAAATGTTGTAAGGACTACACGGAAAACTGCACAGCATGGCAAGATAAGCCACTTTTTGGCTAATAGGTGTTTGGGAATCACCTTGTTGATGCAAAAATACTATTTTATGCCTGTCAAACTTGTGTTATCATTTTTGTGTGTTTTTGCCTAAAAAATGACATGAAATTCTCAGTCTTTTGGCTGCAAACTTGTCGTGTAACATATATACAGACCGAAATCATTGTGATTTTGTGAAAAATGTGTCAACATCAAGCCATGATGATTATTATTAGTACATTCAGTACCAGTGCGCGTTTTAGCAACGAGCTCACGTGTTGCCAGATGCAGTGATCTGATTGGTCAGATGGTTTTGACCTTGATCCAAAAAAATATAAATTGAGCAAAGTCATCCTGCGAAATATTGTGGTCAATGTGAAAAGCTGCATTAAGAATTTGTGAGTCCGAAAAATAGTTTTAACTCACAAAATATTCGCACAATTTTTACACGTCCGGTGTGTAAAGGCCTTAAAGATACAATCTGAAATGGGCTCTAAGTTGTCTGCTATGTGTAGACACAACACTGGTTCATCCCTTGAGCTGGATGTGTTCAGTGGCTTAACAAATGAAAATGGTCAGGTACAAGGACTGAACTGAAAATGGGTGAAAAAGCAGCCAATGTCCAAAGAAAAAACTTTGAAAGACCTTCACAAAGCCTGGAGAACTGTTACTCAAGACCACTTTAAAAAATGGCAGGAGGGCCAGCTCAAAATCTGCACAGTGCTTTATATGGACATCCAAACCTTACACCTGTAACTGCTGAACATGTGATTCCATAACCACCTGTAAAAAACATGCAGTCGTGATTCAAGAAACTGGACACACGTTGCATTCGCTTCACTTCCTTTAAGAGGTATTGTAAAGATGTTGAACCACTGGTGGCTTCACCCTACCCAGAAGTCTTTAGATTCTCTGCCTGTTAGACTTACCATCTCCTCTGCTCTTTACTCCCTTGGCCATCCCTTGGTTTCGCAGGCCTAACACAGAGAGACAGACAACCACTTGCATTCACATTCACGGGCAATTTAGAATCACAAATTAACCTAAAATGCTAACTACATGTCTTTAGATTGTGGGAGGAAGCCAGAGTACCTGGAGAGAACCCACGCAGACACAGGGAGAACATGCAAACTCTACACAGAAAGGCCAGGTGGTGGAGTTGAACTCAGGACCTTCTTGCTGTGAGGCAGTAGTGCTAATCCCCATGCAACCATGCTGCCCCCTCTCCCCCCAAAAACAGAAGCAAAACATGAGTGCACTATTTCCTCCCATAGGGGCTAAATAATCATGGATACTCATTATTCCATATGGGCTGATAATTACAACATAGGAACACTATTGGATGTCGGCTACAGGCCAATAGTTGATGTTCAGCTGCACATATAGATCAATCAGTGTTCTTTTGCTATTTATTACAGTTTAATCATTGGGTCCTGGGCTCTCTCCATCTGCTCACATCTGTCTTTGTGACCTCATCTCTCTCATGCTGCTGTTCCTCTTATAAGTTCTCTTTCACTCCCTCTGTGGAACAGTTTCAGTGACCAAATCGACCTCAAATGCAAATGCAGATGATTCATAAATACGCTTCAGGGGAAACTAATTATGGCTGGAAGATGTATCAATTGATTTCTACAAAGGGAAAAGTAAGGTCATCCCGCTTCCTTTCTGCAGTCGGCCCATGTTCCGCACTAAGATCACAGTGCTAGTTCGCCCAGCGTGCCTCAGAATTAGTCATTTGTAAGATTGTTAACACGGCTTTAATCACACGTGGAGGTGTAAGGTAAGGCCCTTACACGGTGTGCCTTGCGACAGAAATGCTCTAGCTTAACAGTCCTCTCCTTCATCCTCTGAGCTTGTAGATGAGGCAGTGGCTTTCTCATGTCCTGACTCATCTGCTGCTACAGCAACGGGAGATAACTCTTCCTGCATCTCCTCTGGCCTCGCCTCGCCTGCGCCCGTTAGCTTCCATCTCCTTTTCCTTTGAAAAATGTTCTTACATCCCTGGCCTAGCGACCAGCAGATGCCAACAAAGACAAGTCCTGTAACTTGTGTGTGCTCACACACACACACACACAAAGAGAGAGAGAACAGAGAAAAACCCAAACAGAGTTGAACATTTTTTGTGTGCTCGATGAACAATAACTGTTATTTTCCAGGGCTTTAAGGCATGATTATGTTTTCTTTTGGAGGAGCTATTAATAAAGCATTCTGGGCCCAGGTCTGCCGACGCCTGTACACAAGCACATTATTCCCAGTGTCCAGAACGATCAGCTTCCATTCGAACTGGTGCGTCAGTGTGCGCTGAAAGTAGGACATGTCATTTGTGGTTTATGAGTGGCTCTTTTCTCTGCTCTACTATCTCATCAGGTCTGTCGGTGTTAGAGCATTTTACTTCTCAGCATTAAATTTCATAAAAGCCAGCATGTGTTGAAGAGTAACCTTGACTTACTATGTAGTGATTTCCTTATTCTTTTCTTTTCCTTACTCTTTTCAAAGCAGATCTAGTTTTAGTTTGTTTATGTCACTTCTCCTTTGGAGTCTGAAGCAGAAGAAACGGGTGCAAAGGAAAAAGGTACAAAATACAACAAAAAAATGCTACTGCTTTAAACAACATGGGATACATGCCTGCTGGAGAACTGAAAGAACATGCTGGCGCTGATTCTGGCATTAAGCCCCGCGTCACTGCTTCAGCCAGTCAAAAGTGCGCCAACCAAACTAATGGAGCTATTTCTTTATGGACCTGCCTTAGTACATGGAGCTATTATACAATCACTGGCCAATTTGTTAGGTACAGCGTGCTAGTACTGGGTTGGGCCCACTTTTGCCTCCAGAACTGGTTTAATTCTTCATGGCATCGATTCAACAAGGCGCAGCAAGATTTTGGTCCACAATGACATGAAAGCATCACACAGTGCTGCACATTTGTTCCACCACATCCCAAAGGCGCTCTGTTGGATTGAGATCTCATGACTGTGAAGGCCTTCTGCTGCTGTAGACCATCCGCTTCAAGGTTTGACATTTGCACATTCAGAGATGCTCTTCTGCATACGTTTGTTCTAACAAGCAAACTTCAGCAGGTTATCTTGACCTTGTCTACTTGCCTGAGTTATTGTGATGTCACTGGCTGAGTGGATAGTTTTGTTAACGAGCAGCTAAAGAGGTTTACCAGTGAGTGTACAAGGTTGGAGCCTGCTGTTATCTTAAAAATTATGCTAAGGCATTAAATTGTCTTAAAATTATATCAAATATTCCCTTGTCAGGGAATATGTCTACATAGTCCTGGTCATTTTGCATAGGTGTACACACATGCATACGCAACACCCCTGTGCACACATACATTTTCTTTCTCTTGCTACATTTCTGTGTCTCTCTCTGTACACTCTCTCTGCAGTGTAATCTCTAGTAGTGCTCTCCTCTTAGTCAGTTAACTGTCTGGCAGCAGACAGCGAGGGTTTCTGCTCAAAGACACCTTGAGGTGCCGTGGAGAGTGTGTGTGCATGATGGATAGGACTGAATTCCTGAGGTGGCACTTTTAGTCTGTGCACACACACGCACGCACACACCGAAGTGCCACTTGGCACCCGCTTCACCAGTGACCTCATCGACCAATATCATATTTTTCTTTCAGAAGCATTTTAATGACTCTCAGTGTGTGTGTGTGTGTGTGTCTGTGTTTGTATCTGTGTGTGTGTGTGTGTGTGTGTCTGCAGGGGCCCTTGAGAAGCCATATTACGCCGACTACTCCCCGTTACGTCGAAGCATCCACACTGTGTGCACCAGCCACTACCTGGATCTCTTCATAACCATCATCATCTTCACAAACCTCCTCACCATGAGCATGGAGCACTACAACCAACCTCAGGTAACCATGGCAACACCTTCCTCCACCTGTCCTAAAACCATAGTAATGAAGCACAATGCAGTGGTATTGTTGAAGTGTGTATTTGTGTGTCCTGCAGTACCTCAACGAGATACTGAAGTATTGCAATTACGTGTTCACGCTGGTCTTCGTCATCGAGGCCATTCTGAAACTCATCGCTTTTGGTCTTCGACGCTTTTTCAAAGAGAGGTATCCCCAGTCGCACATGGACACGGAGGCTCTCAAAAAGCATCCCTGGAGAAGCTAATATTGTTTTTGTCCATGTGTGTGTCAAGATGGAACCAGCTGGACCTCGCCATTGTGTTGCTGTCCATCATGGGTATCACACTGGAGGAAATAGATTTGAGTGCTTCCCTGCCCATCAACCCCACAATTATACGCATAATGAGGGTCCTCAGGATAACACGAGGTAAGCACACGGGGAGACAAACACACAAAAAAACACAAACACGACAACATGAGGCTGATAAGAGCTGACATGTTGCGATATTTCAGTGCTGAAGCTGTTAAAGATGGCGACGGGGATGAGAGCTCTGTTGGACACGGTGATGCAGGCTCTGCCTCAGGTAAGAAGCATCTCTTGTGCTTGTACAGTTAAACGTGTCTTTTTAAATGCCTGCCTGGTGTCCAGATCTAATGAAAAGCAGATGGCTTGTTTTATTTAGCGATTTACGAGGCCTGGCACTGACTGCCTCTCCCATGATTTACTAACATCACTTATTCCTCCCAAGCAGTGCTATACCAGCGACACCTAATAAGTACTAAACAAAGAAGACATATTCAGATTTGGCTAAAGGGTACCTGCTGATCCTTAAACTCATCAGTTAAATCCTGACTTTATGGCATATTATGAAACAGCTTGGCTTTGGTATGATTGTTTTGCTGCTTGCTAGCGAATAAAGCAGAACATCCAAGGATCCAATCTGAAAAGCTTTCTTTTCTTTGATGCACAAAAACTCTGCAGACAAAAGCTGCATTCAGACAGATTTTTACCAGGCAAATACACTGGTACCTATATCACACTTTTCTACTGTATTAAAGCACTCAAACCACTTTCTTACTATAAGCTTCATTCACACACACATTCATATTAGCACCACCAACCACCAATCAAATCGCCAACCTTCTGATTACCTCCTGAGCTCCTTTCTTGTGTGATTTTTTTTTTTCAAGCCTGTGATTATGTCCCCTACAACAGGCTAATACTGACAGCCTGGACTCCTGCCTCAAGGTGCTTTATATTGTAAGGTAAACCCCAACAATCAAACAACCCCCATGAGAAAGCACTTGGCGACATTGGGAGGGAAAAACTCCCTTTTGACAGGAAGGACTCTCCGGCTCAGGAAGGGGCAGCCATCTGCTGCGTCTGGTTGGGGGTAATGGAAGGGAGATGGATGTAACCACTGTGACGTCACCGGGGGTCTGCAGCCTCTCGTTTTAAAGCCAAAAGTTATGAAACTTAGATAAAAGGCTGGAGTGCTAAGTTAGCAGCTAGCTTGGTTGGCAAGACTCCATGGGTGCAACACAGTTATAGATACCTGCTAATTAGTGCTAACTCTGGATGGCCCTGTCTAGCTATTTCCAGTTAAGATATGCTGTTGACACCTTGGCTGTCTAAAAAAGATTACCTGGCTAACACAGTGGAAACAGTTAAAATATTAGAATATCACCCACAGGAAAAAAAAAAAGCTGAGCAAAGACTTCTCAGCCAGTTTGACCTATCTATTAAACTGGTCATATTATTTGTCACATAAATGCATTAACTTTTCCCCCCATAAAGACAATATAAGACCTCTTCTGTGCCCTAAATGACAGGTTTTGACAAGTATATATCAATAAAGCTGGGTTAAATTACCATTTGAGTAGCCATAGTAACATGTATAGGCAGAGATAACACTCAGTAATGTCTAATACACACCCAGTTATTTTGTTCTGGAAGCAGGCCTGAAATATGACTCAAACCTCTCAGTTCAGAAAAGAAAAACAAGGGTTAGCCCTAATAGGCGTCTAATAAGGAAAAAAGGACTGAAAGGCTTAAGCAAGGTTGAGATCCAACATCTAGCACCTACCTATCACTAAATTGCTACATCAAGTTATCGGGTCAACTACTAATTGGAAGGTTGGTGATTCCATCCTTGGCTCCTCCAGTCTGCATGCCAAATATCTTTGGGCAAGATACTAACTCCAAGTTGCTCTACGATGCATCCATCGCAGTATGACTGTGTGTGAATGTTAGACAGAAAGCATGTATGTAGAAAAAGCATAGGAAAAATTTTCTTGGGTGATTGAGGCAAGGTATACGAAGCGCTTTGAGTGCTCTGATAGAGTACAAAAGCACTTTATAAGAACCAGTCCATTTACCATTTATCGAAAAAAGTTGAAAAGAAAAGAAAATGTGTCTTAGATGTGGGAGCGGCAACATAAGTTCACCATTTTGGTCCAGATTAAAATATTCCAAAACTATTAAATGGATTATGATAAAATGTTTAGCAAATATTCATGATGAGGCCAAATGAAATTAGCTCGTGCGCTGACAGCTGATGTTTGTAGCTTTCATTTAAATTTCTTCATGATGTGGATGGATTGAAGTTTAGCATACCTGTTTATGTTCCTCTCTGGCTGAAAAGTTTCCTGATATACCTGATATACTACTGGAATATGGTCTGCACTTTTACAGCACTTTTTAACCTCAGCTGATCTTCAGAGCACTTTAACAATGTCTCTGTCATTAATTTGAGCAACTGGGGACTCTGTGAACTTTGGGTTCAGTCTCTTACCCAAGGACATTTTAGCATTTGGAGGGAGCAGCCAACATTCTGCAATTAGTATAAAACCCAGTCATTCACCTGAGCAATGGCTCAGAAACATCCCCATCAGCCTCAGCTCTACTTGTGTGTTAACTTCTAATTAACAAATATTAGCACGCTAACAAGCGTGGGCATAACATCATAATTATGGTGCGCACTACTAGAGATCTGCACATTAGCATTGTAACTGTGAGCATGTAACCATTAAGTCAAAGCACTCCTGTGCCTAAGTATAGCATCACAGAGCCGCCGCCTTCCCCCTGTGCCTTCTTTGAATATAATGTGGGAAGGCTTTGGGGAGGATCAACCAACCTTCCTCGGGGGACCCCACAAGAAACAAGGGAGAAACGGGGAGGGAGGGGGTGGTGGTGCACATTAAACAAGCGGAAACATATATGCAAGTACACATTTGTAAGCTGTTTTATAAGGTGTGGTGATGCTTTTGACCTCCAGCTTAACCATATTCATTTTAAACGACAAACCCCAGGTGCCGTTCGCTTCTATGCACATATTCAAACAAACCAGCAGAAATCTCAGCTATAGAGAAAATACTCACGATCCTCCACTGCTTAGTATTTGTGTGTCTTTGAAGTGACACGTCACTGCAGGGGATCAAACCCACGTCTTTGCGGCGCCGTCCAATGCTCTTGTTTCCAGTTCGCTTCATCGGTGGATGCACCTTTTATCTAATTAGACATCGCCATGCCTCCTACCATGAAGAGAGGCAGGCCAAGTCTCGGCGACAAGCGTGTTTGTGATTCATCAGGGCTGGGTCCAGGCGCCAAAAACTCACTTCTGTTTCTCAAGCTCTAAAACGTCAGGTGTTATTCTACTCCAGGTACCACGATGGATCCCGTTAGTTTTTAAGGAGTAGTAAACGTCAGTGCAGTAAGGCTCAGCGGTCTCTGTCTTTGGGCTCTTCCTATCTGTTGGCGTCTCTCTCTCTCTTTCAGTGTATACTGTACATGTCTATTTTTTGGTGTATCATACACTCTATATATCTGTTTGTGCGTGTAATGTGTCTGTCTAGGTGGGGAATCTGGGTCTGCTCTTCATGTTGCTGTTCTTCATCTATGCAGCTCTGGGAGTTGAGCTCTTTGGAAAACTGGGTTAGTGTGTGCGTGCATGTATGTGCAAGTGTGTGCATGTGAGCCTGTGCATGCGTGCAAGCGGGTGCGACTGACGGGTGATTTATGTGTGGATTACATAAACAAGGATAAATTTTGCTGAGTTACATACATTAATTAATGCCAATTTAGAATCAGCAACCTAATCAGTGATCTAATCTGCGAACAGTTCTCTTTCTTCTCCCCCCTTGCCTTCGTCTCCCACACTTACCAGCTCTAATATTCCTTTCATCCTCTTTCAGAGTGCTCAGATGAGAACCCGTGCGAGGGTCTCAGTCGCCACGCTACCTTTGACAACTTTGGCATGGCTTTCCTCACGCTCTTCAGGGTGTCCACCGGGGACAACTGGAATGGGATCATGAAGGTTGTTACTCTTCCTTTGCTCTCCTCTGAGGGGGTTTTTAAGAAGATGGATGGACGACTGAGTGCATGTTTGTGTCTGCGCACACGTGTGTGTCTCAATGCATAGGTTATGAGACAGCCGCTGCATTAAGCAGAGAGCAGATCACTGGTTTTTTATGACAGACTAAGAGCTGCTGACATTCGAGGGTCAGGAGAGTGTATTACTCTTCCGTGACAGGCTCAAGGTCCTTTTGGGCTCAGATCAACATCTCCCCCTGTAGGAGATGAGAGGAAGTACAGCAGAGTGCATTAATATATCACCCTAATCCCTTCATTTATCATCAGGTTATTGCTTCTTGATCCTTTATCGTCTCCTCTTCCCTTCCTTCATAATCCAGGACACACTGCGCGAGTGTCGCCCGCAGGATCGCCACTGCCTCACCTACCTGCCCTTGATCTCGCCCGTTTACTTCGTCACCTTCGTCCTCACGGCTCAGTTTGTGCTTGTCAACGTGGTCGTGGCCGTTCTCATGAAGCACCTGGAGGAGAGCAACAAGGAGGCACAGCTGGAGGAGATGGAGGAGAGAAGGGAGAGAGAGGAGAGAAGGGAGAGGGAGGAGGCCAGTCGACGGCTCAGCACCGCGTCTGTGGGCGGGGACTTAGAGCTGGACGCACCTGCCCAGGTGCGTGCTTGTATTTCTGCATGCGTGTAAGCTAGGAGGGTAGAGATGACAGTGAGAGTAACAGTGTTGGTGATGTCATGTGCCAGGTGCAAGTTGAGGATGAGGAGTGTTCCCATGGTAACCTACTGAGCATGGGACGCATGCTCTCCCTCCCCAGCGACAGCCATCCTCAGCCGCTCAGATGCTCCCCTTATCCGCTCATTGGCCACGAGGCATTCTCCGGCTGCAGCTTCTCAGGTAATTTGGCTGTTTATAGCCAATCAAATTAAGGAACTGTTTTTTACTGTCCTATAACAACTAAATGACTCCTGTGAAGATTATTGCTTCCATAAATAGCTTAGAAGGCAGCTGAGATGTGAAGTTTGCACAAGGTGAGGCAATGTTATCAAAGGCCTTAAGGAAGGAGATATTTGTTATGGATTTATATGGAATTGATAGAACTATACGTCTGCCACATGTCTTCCACTGATGCTGATCCTATCCCATCTTTAGTTTATATTTGGATTGTAACAAATCCTGGAACAGCCAGTTGTCCCACAAACAAATAAAAAACAACAGAAAAGTTGCGTCGTCCAATTTAAAACCAACCAAATCTCAATTTATTTTGCATTTTGCACAATAGTTATAGTACTTTTTTTTCAAAATTTTACTTTCATACTAAAAGCCCATGAAGTACAGGGGATCTGTCAAAGTATTAGACTTTTCAATCTCTTTTTTTTTTCACCTTTGCTGATTCCTCATAAGTACTTAGAGACATCCATGTGAAATTTTCAAGGCTAAAAAACACTTTTAACTCTTCCAAATCTAAAGGAGCACCTCATTTTCCTCGCTTACTTTCCTCACCAGTGTTCGAGCATGGGCGAACAATTGCACACACCATAATTTAGGGCGTTTCCACTCGATGTTCTCCCTCAGACGTTTAACAATATGCTGTAAGTAAAGGGTTGATCATAGATTAAAACAAGAAATCAAGTACTTCTAGATTCAGAGTGTGCCCGTAGCATTACTTGGAAGTTATTTTCAGTCTTGTCATGTTGAAGTGTGTCGTTTTTAACAGTGGAAGTTTATTGCACCAAGTAAACTGAATATACAGCCCTCCACTGGAAGTCATTTTAACTAAAAGAGATAAAGATTTCCATAAAATATGACTAACTTAAAATTGCCAATGAGATAAAGTACTGAAACGTACTGAAATACAGGAGTTGATGGTGTGTGTGTGTGTGTCTTTGAGGTGAGACAGCGCTTTAAAAAAAAATGCATCTAACAGTTAAAGTCTTGCTTTTTTTTTGTTTTAGCTGTCATCTTCATAATCCACGTTACTTTCTGCAGGCTCCATGTCATCTCTGGGCTCCAGTGGAGGCGGCTCCCTGCTGCAGGTTCCAGGAGCTCTGCCAGCCATCAGTCACGCTTCACTGGGGTCTGGACGCAGCTCAAGGCCAATGATCTGCCTCAGCACATCTCACAGCATCGACAGGCACTCCTCACACAGACTCGGCTCAGCCAACAGCGTAGAAGGATACAGGTTTAGCCCCATTCACAGAGCCAAGAGACATAGACTGAACTCGGCTCACAGTATAGATGGATATAGATTCAGCCCGGCCCATCGCATCAATAGACACAGACTCAGCTCTGCTCACAGTATGGACGGATACAGGCTTAATCCAGATCCCAGCGCGGAGCGGCCGAAGCTCATGTCCAGCCACAGCATAGACAGGCATCCGTCGCTCAGACTGAGCCCCACGCACGGTGGCGGCAGCAGGCGTCCTTCTTACTGGCTCAGTCCTGAAGACAGTTTAGACAGAAACATGTTGAGCCCCTCTTACGTCCCTGACAGTTCAGCCACGAGGAGACCAGCATCCCTCCGCACTGCAAGCAGACAGTTAAGGAGACAGGTGTGTTTTTATGACGATGATAGCTGAACACAAACACACTGCAAACCTTTTTCAGCTCAGTTTAGTTTAGTTTTATTTATAAAGTATCAAATCACAACACCAGTCACCTGAAGCTGCTTTATGTTGTAAGGTAAAGACCCTATAATAACATATCTGCTGGGGGTGAGGAGAGGAAGACAGTTATATTAGTTTAGTTATACAAGTTTAACAGTTTCCGTTTGAATCAATTAAACAAACCAGGTGAGATTCAAGGATTTGGATGCTGATTTTTAATTTTATGGGAATGAATCGGCATCAAGGAATGTAAAGACAAGCTGAGAGGTTAGAGGGCATCCTTCCAAAAAATCTAATATCGCAACAGCAAAGTCTGCAAAGTTTGAAGTGGGTCATAGTTGCTTATAATCAATTTTGGTGCCTTTTTGTGTTTATAAGAAACAAAAAATGATCAAAATGTATTTCAGTATTCCATCTTTTGGTCCAGGGTGATCTGCAGCACACAAGCCTACACAAACTTTACAACAGTCTGCAATTGGCTATCTCATAGTGTTTGTGCATGTGCTGTGTCCGCAGGAGGCCGTGCGCCTCGATTCTCTGGATCAGAGTTCAGCTGACGATCTGGCGGAGCCCTGTCTCACTGTGCCCGCAGCCTCCTCCACCCCACCACGGCAACGGTCGTGCAGCGTTCACACAGTGAAATATGCGCACTCGCAGAGGGTCATCTCCTGCAGGAGCCACAGCCGGAGCCACAGCGATACCGCTGCACAAGAACACGTACCTGAGCAGGCAGCCTGTGGCTCTCAGCCAGAAGCAGATTTTGAGAAGAGTTTGAAGGTATCAGTTCCACTCTGTGACTCCAGAGCAGCCAGCCCCGTTCCTGGCTCAGACCCCGCCCCGCAGCCAGATGACGCTGACGCAGAGGTCAGCTGTATTAACAGTTCTGTTCACTCCCACACACAACCTACCAGCTCCTCGCACAAAAGTAGACACCTTACCCCGAGTCCCGGGGAGCACAGGAGCCGCCTCAGCCATTCGGTGTCCCCGGTTTCGGGCAGGAACAGGAAGCAGCGAATGAGCCCGCCGCCCGGGGAAGAACCAGTTCCAGTCACAGCCCAACTAACTGACAGCAGCGCTGAGCTGAGAAGGCGGACTCTGTCTTTTGACGCCACAAGCCTCTCTCCTTATCTGCCGGAGGGAAGTTCTGTGGAAGACTAAACAAACCCAGTGATGGGATTGGTCATTCTTTGAAGTGGAGGAGCCGAATGTGCTGCTTTAGCGCACGAGAGGGACGGGAGCCGAGGCCAGAAACAGGATTATACCCGTCTCCTGTCCCGCCCCTCGCCTCATGCACTCACAAGGTTTTCATAGGTTGTGTGAGCAGAACTCAGTCAGACTGTGTGTGTACTGAGTGTGTATGTGTTCAACGGCTTGGACCCCTTTTGTGCTGTATGCACACAAGATGCACACAAGAAGAAGTTTCCTTTTCTTCTCTCATAGTTCTAGCTTTAGTTCACTCATAGAGTCACTTTGAAGCTATATTACTCAAACACTAACCCTCCCCCTTGCTTGCTCCACTCGCTCATCCTTTTCCTTGCACCTCAAGCCCAGGTCAGAGTACAAAACTACTCTGAAGGTGCACTGCAGGTTAAGTTAGTGACTGGTCTGCTGTTTTACACAAAGAGACCCCACAGCTGGGGCTGCAACTACCTGTTAATCCACACAACATAAACGGATCACGTTAACGGCTAATCACATTTGTTTTTCTCAGTGAAAATACCAAAACCCCAGAGACTTGCTTCTGTTCATCTGGTTGCAGCTTTTTTTTGTTAATGGGATAAATGTGACTTTTTCAGCCATCCAAGTGACTGAAGACTGTTGAATTTCCACATTTTTGAATGTCAAATGACTGAAGTTGTCAATAGGATGAGCGATTAAATGTTTTTCCCACTGAAAATGCAGCATCCAGGTGAACAGAGTTGACTGTTCTGGGATTTCTTTGCCCCGGTTATTGAACGTGGATCACAACAAAAAAGACCAAACAGCAGATTGTCAGTTTATTATGATTTTGGATCAAGAGTGTCAAAGTCATTTAAGTTCTTAGGCTACATACAACCCAGTCTGATCTCAATTAAACATTAAAATTATAAAATATAAAATAATATAAAAGAAAAAAAATGTTCCCCTTCTGTTTCAATGTAAAGACATACATTCTGAATAGAGTCGGATGTATGAAACCATCTATTTACAGGACAGATGATGAATAATCCTAAAGAAAATAAGCGATTTCAACAATAGTCTCAGTCTTAGTATCACCCCAACTCCTTGACTTAACCACCTTACAAAGGTGTGGTACAGCAGGCTAGGAGTAATGTCTTAGTAAGTAAGAAAAAGCTGTAAAACTAAAAATTCCGATGAGTTAGCAGAACCCCTCGCAGCATTGTTGCTTGAAAATGTATCCGTCAGTTATCAATATCGAGAGTTGCCGACTGTTTTCTTTTGACTAACCCTTTGATCAACAAGCTGTTTCGGCTCTCATTCAGTTAATAAGAGCTGATGATTTTTCTAATTTGCAGACCGGTACTTTAATAGAATTTCCCCCCACTTTAATCTCTGTGGTGCAGAAATTACAGTTTACGTTTACAAATGTGATTTTAAGCAGTAGAATTACAAAACGTAATAAAAAATAATAATAATTTGTAACTGAACACCTACAGTATGTGAATGGTGCAGGCACAATGCCATTTTATAAGAGACTTATACCTCCAAAACAGTAATAATGAAACCTGTACAGCAGCTTGTTGGATATATCATAATAGGAAATTTTATATTAAAGATAGTTTTTGATTTTCAATATGATTCATCTTCTGTTTTTTGGTTTTTGGAGGGGTTTTTTTTTCATTCATCACAGCCTACAGTAAACTTCTGGGCGTCGCTTGATTGCTCACGGCCTGAGAAAACCTTGATGTCTTGTTGATTTTTGGCCTGTATGCGCCCGACCCTGACAGCCTGAAAAATCAATCCGCTCTTTGAACCTTTAAGTTAAAATCATGTAGTGTGACCTAGGCCTTAGTAGTTTCTACCTCGCTTAACCCCCTGATCCCACCCACTCAAAACATTCAGTCAGCTCCGTTTTCTCACAACCCTCCACCCCCTCACTCTCCGTCTTAGTATTCTCAGGGTAGAGGTAGTTCAGACACAGCTGAGTGTGGTGCGATCGGAGCTCTGCGGAGTTAGAGTGCCCTCTGCTGGCCCCTGTCTCCTTAAATTTGAAGAGGTTGTGATTCAGACAGACGTAAAAGAAGGGCTTATTCAGGTGACAAAACAATGCGTAAAACTTTGTAGAAAAGGTCAAGAATCTATTTTATTAACACAGTAAGGGTGGTATGAGAACTACAAAGGTGAATTTCTACACTTTTGAATGTCAATTTATCTGCTGGTGATGACGAGGATGGATGATGAGGGGTGCCAGTTGTAACGATTGACTGTGGATGATGCAAATGTTCATAAAGCCGTATAATGTTCCTGCGTATTAATGGAAGCAGGGAACGATACAAAGAGAGGAGATGATTGGACAGTGCTGGAATAAAACCACTTCCTTTCTGAATTTTATCTGACTCCATAACCTTTCTTCTAATTCTGTCCTTTCCTCCTGTGTCAAGACGGAAAAAAGAAACAGAAGCGGAAACGTTTGCAGTCTTCAACACGTGCCTCCTAATCTAAAAATAAAGATAACATACAGCAGCTGCCTGCTGCCGCTAATGAATTCAACCACTCTATGGCCTTCTTCCAGCAAATGGTGATTAGTATGCTAACACGTCCCCGGATCTTTGTTGCAACACATGATTATTTTTTTAAAAAAAAGTGTTTCTCATTCATTACAGGAAGCAAAGAAGTTATTTAAAGATAATGGAAACAAAGGCAGACTGTGTGGTGGTAGTGGATAGATTTTATTTTCAAATACCACTTCAGCATATCACAATAAAATATTGAATCACATGAATATTTCACACTAAAACACTATAGCATACAAAATGCATTAAGCAGTCCTGCCTTTATTCCCCTGCTAAGAAAATTTAGTATTTTCTGGAAGTTCTGCCTGGCCTCACTCTTTTTGCTCACAATCTATTGGTCAAACGGACCCTCTGTTTGACGTTTAGCCAATGGGAGCTCACGTGTCAGCAGGGCAGCTTGTGATTGGCCAGACTGACTGAGGGCAAACAGAAATAGATAGCTACACAGCTTCCCTGTCCTCCATATTTTCCTTCGCTAAGTTATCTGTTAATAAGGCAGATGGAGCATCATCACTGCATCTACATCTATGTTAATCTGCACTTCACCATATGAACATGCAGTCAAGGCGTGAGCGTGTGTTCTTCCAGGTGTATGTACATGTGTTACCAGGTGTGTGTGTGTGTGTGTGTTTGTATGTGTGCATCTGTTTCCAGGTGTGAGGGAATACAGCTGTGTTTGCGTGCGCCGGTATCTGTGTGTGTGCATGAGCAGAAGACAGTATTCTTGACACAGACAGTTACAAATAACTAAGCTGAGCCAGCAGTTGCCATGGCGATAACAGATCACGCTTCACATGACCCAAAATCCTGCCAATCCCAGGAGAGGACGGAGAAACCGCTCAACAGTGAGGCAGGAAGTTGTCCATGTCGTGTGCATCTCGTCCTTCTCTCTCTGAGTGTGTGTCTCTAGAAGGCAGGAGCCAAGGGTCTCTGCTGTGTGAGCTTCTGGGGGTCCAGGGTTTCAGTGAAGGGCGGGGCTTGATAGGGATTTGTGGTAACTATGGTAGCGCCATTGGCAATAGGGTATGGTGTAGCTCGAGTGTTGCTAGGGACGGGATCCAGGTGTTGCCAGGTGAATAAGTTTGAGTTACTGCCGGTTAAGAAGCGTCTCAGCGCACTCAGCGTCAGCACAGCCTGTTAGTAACACACACGCAGACACACACATGTTAACGATTAACACTGTTAATCACACGCTGAGTAACACTCTGTTTTTAGAGAAGCCTGCAGATGTGCACGGTTACGTTAAAGATGCAGTGACGAAAAATGGGCAGAAGAAGCACGAAGGCGTAGCGTGAAGAAGGTTTACACCAATTGGGATTAAGTATTGTGCTTTTCCATTAAGCGGTTTCAGAGTGTTCAATAAAACAACAGCATGATGTAATAATACAAAAACCTGCAGAGCTGAAAAATAAAACATAAAACTGCAGTTCCTCAAGTGGCCACTCGAAGCTCGCTCCCAGAGTGAGACACTCATGTTAAAATGCCCAACTTTACATCAGAAATAAACATGTTTACAGCCTGCTATGCTATGATTTGGTCTCCATAGCCAATTTACCCCCTTAATAACAACAGCGATAGAGATTTTTTTTTTTTTTTTTTTAATAACCCATTTAAGTCGCATTAAGGCTTAAAATTTGTGTGAATCAGGCCATATTTAGTCTGTGCTCTAACTTTGGTGAGTGAAATTCAGGTATTTTATTTGTATGTTACTTATCACAATTTAGCAGGTATCTGTGTGACACACCTCCAAAGTCTATGAATGCAACTTGCTGACTAGGCTGGCTAACATTACCTGATACCTCAGGAATCCACCTCCTCATAGAAATATGTTTGATTCTGGGTCCACAAAACCGACATGATGACAGATATAATGCTAAACTAAATTCTTTAAACTAAAAGCGCCTCTTATTCATAGAGTTTATGGATGCTATAAGGCTCATTTGACAGAATGGGACCGCTGCTTTAATGGTTTTACAGAGGAAAATAAGTTCTATGTTAACTACTTAAAGCCTGGACTATTTTAAAAATTATATTTACTCAGTGTATTTAGTGGTGAGTTGAAAAAAATTCTGTCGTAGGTACAAATTTGGAAGATGCAAGGAAACAGTGAGCGTTAAGTACGGGCAACGTACGTTGAACAGGAAAACTGAAACGAATGCAAACAGAGAACCTAATATTGCATTTGCAGCAACTCATGAAATAAATCCAATATACAGGAAATTGAACAACATATGGATGTTAATAATCACTGTGTTTATGTGTGACGGTGTTCGTGCAATAGGGCACATGCAGACACATATACATAAATGCGCTGCGATCATTATTGTAAGATTATATTTATTTGTTTTTATTAAACCTGAGTGTCTACTATCACACTGAAACTGGGCATAAAACATGCATTTAATTATAGCAGTGTTAGGCTCCCTGTCACTCACACTGTGCCTACAATTGGAAACCTTCTCAAAATGCCTCAGGTTTCATTTTAATGACAGATGAAATGCCAGGTGGACAGGGTTAATCAAGTTCTCACACCCACAGTGGCTCTACAATAGGATAACAAAATGGAAAATTCATCCCAGTTTAGTGTCACGGTGGGAGAGCAGTCCATCCCAGCTGTCGCAGAGCGAAATGGAAAATATTTGCTGCTATAAGAACAATTCAAAGTACTGAAATCCTTCTTTGTAATATTATACACTACTGTGCATCTGATAAAACCTCAAACTCAAGGACCTGTGACTTAAGCGAGACACTAGGCTGTTTATCATCATCTCACACAGACCCTCTTTGGTTCGACACAAGGTTATATGCAGATTTAACTGCTTTCAAACACAAGCTTTCTGTCAAAAGTATGACAGCCTTGAAGCCCAAACAACTACAAGGTGTCACTCGCTAATCATGTTTAATGAGTAACGCCCTCCAGAGAGGAGCTACAGCCTGAAGACGACCGAACCTTTGATATGATCCCCAAAAAGTTGATTCTGTTCATCTGGACGTAGCGTTTTCAGTAGCAGAAACGTTTCGTCACTCATCCAAGTGACTTCTTCAGTCAACTTTTTGGGGATTTACTTACCTGGATGATTGAGAATGCATCAAGACCTTTGGTATGATCGTTTGCCACCTGCTACTAACCCTCTGCAGGGGAACAATTGAGTCCTTCTCAACTTAATGGTTAAAAAATGACTTGACAGACTAAAAAAGTGAAACCATGCCGTACTTCCTTGACACAATTAGAGCTTATCCGCTGACAGTGAGATGAATGGCTGCTATAGGGTTTGGTGTTAAGCTAGTTTTAACAGCTACTACTGAGTCACCAGGGGGATAATAAATGAGCTAACTGTCTCAGTTGAAATATATTCTTGCAATGCAGTTCTCAGCAGTGAGATGCTTTGTCAGCAAAACCACACAAACACACACATGGTCAAACAAGCACCGACGCCTGGAAGCTGCCCAGGTCAACCAAGTGTATGTGGTAGTCTTAGACTTGAGAGAGGGGGGGGGGGTTCGTGGGCAGCAGCTGCTCGACCTCCATGAAGGAAATGCTCTTAAATGTGTTCATGGTCAGCAGACACTGATAACCCTGAAAACACACATGTGAGCATGCAGGTGATCAAATATCAGACGATGATGATAACCACATGCTCACAGGCGTGCAAAAGACAAAGAGGACAGTGTGAATCAGCAGGTGTAAGCATACACACCCAGGAGAGGATGGAAAAGAAGCAGAACGCGATGGTGGCTCTGGCAGCGTCGGAGCCCTGCGCCAACGGCAGCTCTTCCGGAGAGGTCGCCTGCCACTGATTGGCCAGAAAACAGAAGCCAACAAACCACAGGAAGCAGGCCAGACCTTTGAGGAGAGGAAAACAGGACTTTTAGATGTAGGGTCACTTCATAATTACCACATTTTTTTTTCTCAGTTTTACTTTTTACAGAAAAAAGTGTCTCCAGTCTATTTGAGAATCAGAAATGATAAATTTTGTCTCCTTTCATGTTAAAGAGAGATTCTGCTCTCTGTTGTTTTTCTGACTTGATTATGAGGCAAATTATAAAAGGCAAAAAAAAGAAAGAGCTTAATCAGATTATACTCTATTCATGATTTTTTCTTCCTAAAAATATATTTTATTCCTTTGATTTTCTCAGTTTCTTTGCACTGAAGGCTTCAGATAAGGATTAAACATAGAAAATCAAGTTTTAGTCGCTGAATTAACAGGTGTCATGGGCTACGTTTAGTACAGCGCTGCTCGCAGTGCTCACAGTAAGCATGATATATGATCAATAGCTGAGCGTTATTAGCGTGCTAACATTTGCTAATTAGATATAAACACAAAGTGTTAGCTGAAGAAGGACAATCATTAATCTTTGTTTTTCATAAGCGGGTATATTGGATAGTGTGTACTGCTGATGTGTCTCCACGGAGTGACTCACCGGCTATTACAATTTATCCCAACAGCAACCTGAATGCGTGCTAAATTATGGGCTGTTTCACTCGACACCACAATGGTGAAGCTAATGCTGCTGTTAAAAAAGTCAAAGGCCACCAAAATGGTTAGCATGTTTCCCTTAAAACAGGGGTGTCAAACATAAGGCCCGGGGACCAGAATGGGCCCACAGCCCACTGAACAATTTTGGAAAATATGAACAGTATTTTCAGAAGTTTTATAGCTTTTATGAATGATAAAGACCTCCACCATGGACATTAAATGACAGAAATGTTTATGTTTCTTGACCGTCTATTACAGAAATTTCATGAAAAAAGGACACTTTCTGTAAATTTAACAAAAAACTCCTATTTTATAATACAGGACAGTTTACTCAATGAGCTACCACAACTTTTTCTGTAATTTTTACACATTCATTTCTTACATTTTAAGCCTAAAGAGTCGTGCTGACAGATTTCTTTCATTTACTACAGAAGCATTTTTTTAATCACATAGAAAGACTGACATGTATTATTTAAATTGCACTTCTTTCGCGGTCTTTTGGCAGGCTAGCTGCCATTATTTCTGCTAAGCTAAGCCAAGTGCTGGCTGAAAGTAAAGATGTGAATATTCTTCCCAGAAGATTAAAGAATACAATGTTATATACCTCAAATTTAAATGTTGTTGTTAAAATGTTTGAGATTTGCCTTTAATACTTTTGTTTTGCCTATTTGAAACTGATCGACTTACCGCTTGAATTTAAGGGGTTTAACAAAAGTGTTGTATTTAGGATTCAGGGGCGTAAAAAGTAATTGGGAAAGCTAAGATAATTTGAAATATAAAGATTTTCTTCTTTTTAAATATCCAGATGATGATGTCTAGCACACATACTTCAAATGCTCCTGGACCTAGCTCTACGTTCTGTGTTACGGTATTCGGCCTGTGATAACTGTGTACCAGAAAAGACGAGATCCAGCAGGACCGCGCGTTTTCTGTCCCTGACGCTGCTGATGCTGGGAAAGTAAGCATCCAGGATGAGAAAAAAGATGCTGCCAAGAAAACAGGCCACGCCCACGGTGACACCGAAGTTACAGGCGTCGGCGTTGTTGTTGAAGATGCAGAGCAAACGCTCGCTGCCGATGTTGATGTAGCCTTCATTCACAATGCAGCTGAACACCACGATGGAGAAAACCTGCAGGGAGAGACGTGTTGGCCGGTTTATTACCTGACATGCAGAAGAGAATTAACTCACACCGGCGTACCAATGCCATTCATTCCTGCGGTTCAGAGCCCAAAGAGCAAAGATATTCTTCCCTTCCACAGTTAGGTGATACTTTAAAAGGGTTATGTCACCCAAATTACAAGAAAAACAAGCACTTGTGCCAGTTACTTTAATGTCATCATGCTTGATATAGTTGACACTGACACATTACTGAACCGTGCAGAAAATGAACTCTCTGATATAAAAGGAAACATAGAAACTGAGTAAAGATAATACCAAGTAATAAGAGTGAGATTTACTTCGAAGACAACTGGTTTCTCAAATCAGTAAGAATTTTTCTTTTATTTATTTAAAAAACACAAATTGAATCGTTTGCCAGAGGTAGATAAAACAGTGGTATTTTTTAAAGTACCCTTGTTTAATGAATCTGTAGCCAAATATCAGGAGCTACCCTAAAATCCTTTTTCAGTTAGACAAAGAAGTGTCATGAATGATCTTTACTGGTTCCAGCTACACCAGTTTTGTGTGATTGTAATTCAGCTTTACACTGTTCATTTGGTCCACAGAGATCTCATATGTCATTAATACTTCTCAGGAGTAGGCTCAAAGCATACTTTGGAGACTAATGGTGAAATTATTCAACTTAATGTCTTCTTTCATCCAATGGGTGCTAATTGGATAGGTCAAAGAAAAATGGATGGATAGAAATAGAAAAGCAACAGTGACAAGCTGACAAATGATGAGCTGAATTATGAAGGACACACATGGGGAAGGAGGGCTGGCGTGCTTTGTTAACTGGCTCTGCTTTTGCTCATCTGTAGCACATTGCCTCCTGTGCTCCTGAAATGTTGTATGGTGACTCACAGCAGCACAGCACAGAGAAAACAGAGGTGTTAAGTTCCGGTTGGGGGGCATTATTATCCCCAAGCGTTCACATTAGCGCCATCCAGACACAAAGAGGCAGCCCTGTAGCCTATGTGCCAGAGGCTGAAATGATGTGATTGCTGTAAAAGCTGAAATTCAGACACTCAGCCTTTTGCAAAAATAGCCCACTGATGTAAAATGCAGACCTGAGTGGATGAAACACCAGACAGATGTAAGTGGAAACGAGGCAGAGATGGGGGCTGCAGGTAGGCCTATCCATTGATGAAGATACCCACACAGTGCAGGGGAGGCTTACCCACGAAAGCAGTCTGAGGACGGTGCGGGGATGCGTGAAGAAGGCGACCGGATCGAAGGCGACGCTCCCGGCCTTCCCGGCGCCGTACGCGCCCGCTGGCTGCATCCCTCCGGCTTTCTGATGCCTGACTCCCACTGAGAGAACGAGCCGAGTCGATGTGAGCTACGCGGAGCGGCGGCGTCCTACTCCAGCCTCCGTGTGAAGTCACACCGCGTCACCGCCAGCAGCTCAGCACAGGCTGCGGCAAATATAACACTCACCGTGACTTCAGCTTAACACCGAGATGCTGCGTGGTTTCTGGGTGTCACGCCTGTTTACCCAAAATATCAATGCGAGCTTGAATATCCTTATGTAATTTATTAATTGCTAGAAATATGTTAATATTGTCGACATGTGTACCTTATATTAAAAATAGCGATAAACCCATGTCAAATATAAATATATAAATAAATCAAATAATAGGCGCTTAATTTAGAATAAATTAATAAATCTGAAAAAACTGCATTACGAATTATCACAGCGACACTGAACTGGGACCCATGTTGAAGGAAATCTCTGGCTCTTAGTTTGCTCCTCCTGGCTCACAGACTCCAGTTTGTTGCATTTATACACGGATAAAACCTCAGAACAGCAGCCTATCACTGAAATTTCAGGACAACAACGTCTATTCACCTCCACAAAACTTTTACTTCGCGTGATCTCGACGTCACCGCGTTGCCTAGCAACTGCCTAACAACCGACTAAAATCAGTGGCCAAACAAGCATGTACACTTGTTGTGTCCTTAAACAGGGGAAATAGTGAGGAGAGATGAATGAATGATGCTGACACACAGCTCTCGCTTTCACTCATCTTTGCTCTAGATCGTCACATATAAAATCCTATTACTTTTCAACGTTCGCGGTCTTCAAATGTCCGACAGCCCCTGCACTGGCACCGAAACGTAAAAAGGACCGCACTGAGACATGTTCAAGAGAAACAGAAGTTACATTAAGTGTTGCGAGGGAAAAAGATTCAAGGCAATGTGAATTTAAATCACATGATTCATATAATACATGCTTGCTATTAGCTGTTTAGCATTAGCTTGTCACGTCCGGATCGAGTCCGTCAAGTTATTGTGTCCCCATAAACAATTCTGTTTTTGTTTTCTATTTCCTAATTTGTTTTCTTTTTTCCTAATTCAGTTGTATTTTGTCTGCTTTTCCTGCGTTTTTCTATAGACAGACCCTGTGTACGAGAAAATGCTAACTTTCTGTTTTGAGACCGGATGTAGAGTTGTACATTTCCGGTAGCTGTATTTTGCGGTCAATCGCTACTGCAAAGATGAACTCCAAAATCATGTCCAAAATACGAAAACGGAAAGATCGCGTTAAGTTACAGAGAGCAGAATGTGAGAACACTCACCATAAAAAAAAATCAAATGATCAATTTTGACATTTGAAGAGTGTAGACAAAACACAAACAGAACTGCATCACACAATCAGAAGACACATTGTCCACATTCAGAAACACATCTCTGTATAGTGACAGTTCTTATGATTTAAACAGGCAAATTTTCAGCATTCAAACTACAGGTGAACAATAGTCAAAGCCAGATGTTTCCCCGTTATGTTG
>VUQG01030115.1:0-15530 GCA_015106755.1 Etia nguti | reverse complement strand
AGAGTGAAGGCAAAAGGGCCAACAAGTGCTCAGCATCTCTGGGAACTCCTTCAAAACTGTTGGAAAACCATTTCAGGTGACGACCTCATGAAGCTCATCGAGAGAATGCCAAGAGTGTGCAAAGCAGTAATCAAAGCAAAGGGGGGCTATTTTGAAGAATCAAAAATATAAAACATGTTTTTAGTTATTTCACACTTTTTTGTTTACTACATAATTCCATATGTGTTCATTCATAGTTTTGATGCATTTAGTGAGAATCTACAATGTAAATAGTCATGAAAATAAAGAAAAGTGTATAGTGTATATATATATGTGTGTGTGTTTATATGTATGTATGCAGATATACACCATGATATACCATGTAATACCAGAAATGTTACCTTATTGCTTTTGTTTAGAGTACTTTATTTTATTTTTATTTGAATGTTCAAATTCAACATTATTAATATCTGAATTATCAAATAAACAATTTAAATTTGTAAACCAAGTATTGTCTATGCACTTTTGTAACTTAACAGTGATATTCACTGGAAATTTGCGCACCTATTAAAATACGTAATGTTTTAAAGTGATTTATTTATGCTAATCTTTGACACACAAAAAAGCTCAAACTGCACTCTCTTTTTGCATTTTTTGTTTGCTCTCCCCCACATCTCTTGTCCCATGCATCACTTCTGTCTTCTCCTGCTTCCACTTCCTTCTCCAGCTCTCCCTGTTGTGCATTCATCAGGATGAGAATGGACAAGCCAGTTGGCTCTACTTAAAGAGACACACATATCAGTCTCCCACCCCCATCTGTCATTTTCCTTTCGATTGAAACATGGCCCCTGTCAGTGCACTGGCTGAATATATCATTCTCTCTCGCTTTATTCGTGTCTGGCTCTGCTGTCATTGCTACCATGCGGCTGTGCAGGTCCGTAAAGGTTTAAGCGGTTATTCCAGTCATTATTGGCTGTTAAATCTGGTGATGGTCGTAAAGGCCCTGCCTGTTCCCTTTGCCTCAGAGGTCAGCTGATGGCCTGCTTTATGAGCTTGCAGCACCGTGCATCGCTGCCGGGGCACCATCTCATTCACCTCCCCTTCCATGTTATACCCCAGAGGAATGATGACTGGATAGTCAGGTCACAGACCATCATCTATTGGTTTCCTATCTTCTTGGCTCACCTGACTCACCAAAAAAAACAACTCCAAAATACAATATTACATCTTATGACACAGGGGAGGTTTGTGACTTCAGATTATATTAAGTGACTAGACTTGCATAGCCCACAAAGTGAAAGCAACAATCATCATGGGGATGGCAAGAGCATGCATTTCAGCAAATTTATGAGACATTTCAAGAAATTGTCATTTTTTACAATCCTGTAAGTGTGAGAGTGAGTTACTTGCCCTCGTAAGTTGTGTCATTTTCCCATGCCGTTTGTTGGAGTGAAATTCCCCAGATCATCATTGAGTTTCAGAAAGTGAATGACATCAATTTTATTTGACTTGTTTAAAGGCTTTTGGCTCATAATAAGCATTGTTATATGAGACTACTGCTTTAAACGGCTATGCCACATCAGTTATTACTCAAGGAGAGGAGAGGACAACTTCTGTCATTATCACTGGTTTTATTGAATACTCATTCGTCACATTGACACATTATTCTCTATAAAAACTATGAACATTTTCAAATAGAATAGAAAGTATTGAGAGTCAAAGGGAAAAAGGAACACCCATTTTAGTTTTTATTTAAGAAGTCTATTTACTCATGTGAAACTCTATTCTTTTAAAGGAAAGTCACATTTAATGGCACCTCAATGCACGAATATAGGAGATTGTTCTTTCTGTAGTGACTGTGTGCACTAATAATTCATTGGCCTGCCAATTATTATTTCTCTTACAATGGGAAACAGGAAGGAGAAGAAAAGGCAGGAGTGGAGGAAGTACAGTCTGCTCGCCTCTTGCTCAAGGACTGCTGCACTGAAGCCAAAGACACTTGGATGTTTTCCTCCTTTTCACCCTGCTCTTTCTTGAAGGAGTTTTTTTCTTTTTTTGGAGAGCTGCACACAGGCATGCTGTCTTTACTGTGAAGTGCAACCCCTTTATTACCAGGCCTCTGGTGACCTCACCCTGCTGAATGAAGTCATTGACTGAACTGCAGGAAGACAAACCAGCGTTCCGGGGAATTAATCAGGTCCATCAGCAGCAGAGCTTCTGGGCGCTGGACGACCATCCTGGCTTGGCTAGCTCTGCTGCCCCTGGGAGCGATGCAGGGTAGTTACTGAGTTGACAGCTAGCTGATAGCCCTGCGTCCTTCATATTACGAGCACATCAAAGGCAGGCCTCCCGGATAACGCGTCAGGGTTGAGAAGTGGAGAATGAGGCCTCTCACCACTATCTGGATGAGTGCAGCATGACCTCATGCGTAACATACTCAGTTAGAGTTGGGATGATGGAATGGACAGAGAGGCCATTGGTAGGGAAGCAAACATGCTGTTTCCCAGCGGTGAATAAAATACTGATAATGATAACCATCCTCTCACCAATGTTTTTTGCACTCACTTTTTCTCTGTTGCTGTAATTTTTGCATACTCTGTTGTGTTCCAGCCCGTCTATGTAATTTACCTTATGTGTTGGCATGCCGCTCTGTCCAAAAATAAAGAGAAGGCGCTCTATAGACACCACCAATTAGAGAGACAATTGGACAGAGCCAAGCCACTTAAGGGCTGCTGAGCATTCACTAAACTGTCCTGACTGCTTACTCTGTGAATTGGTGTGGTTTGTGTCATGCCTTTGGAGATATACTAATACTCTTTGTGTCATGTTTATTATTTTTACCTCACTCTGTGTCTGTCTGTGGATATGTATGGACTTCGAGCTTGACATTGGGATTTCCTGTGTTTGAATGTAGAAATGTCAGGTTCATAAGTAAGGTGTTGTTTCAGACCACTTTATGAGGAGCGCAACAGTGAAAAGCTAGTGAGCTCCTTGTCATAGATGAAGAGCCATTAGCTCGCCAGCCTGGGCTTTGTTATGCTAACAGTTCAGCACTCTGTGCAGAAAATGACCTCCTTTTACCCCTTTTGAACAAAATAGAGTTTATTATATAATTTTATTGCCGCCTTTCTTGTCTGCGAAAAGCAGTCATTTGGTGATGTTTGATGGTGCAAGTGTGTTTGTGCGCGACTGAAGAGGGGCGGGGGTGTTTTGCGTCTGAATTCCTGAGCTGTGTGAAAAGGATCGCTTTCTTTGGGTCTGAATTTAATGAGATGATCAATGACCCTCAAGATTCACATTCACAACAGGGAGAGAAAAAGAATGGGGGAGCTGAAGACTCAATAGGTTTACTGTGATTGTATGTCAGCTGTGGTCCTCCTTTGAAAATGTGAATTGTTTTTGAAACATGAAATCCTTCTTTTTGATTGCCGAGGGTTGGATTTCCTTTGATGTAGCTGAGGCAGACAGAAGCAGGTCTAGGATTCTTTTTCAAGTTACTTTCTGTATTAGACGAGACATTGGTCAATGATAAGTATGAGAGGCTGATTAGACAACAGGGGGTTTTATGCATGTTACTGGAGTGCATGGGTCACAGTAAAAGGGTCATTCCACCATCAGCAAATGGACTCTGATGTCTTAGCATAGTGTAGTGCTGTTGGACAATTTGTTCTGACTGATTTCAGCTAATTGTACTCACCTTCCCCTCTCCTTCCCTTTGAACTGTAAAGGTAAGAAGGGAATCAGAGAGGTAGCCTGGAAACACTACTGACAGATAGCACTGTGTTCTCACTTTGAATTATGGAGCACACAGTTAGATGTCAGAATGTATTGCTTTTGAAATCGTAGAACTCTAATATTTACCAACACTACGTGTGCACTTGTTGTTTTCTGCATATTAATTAGCCTACAGTCTATTTTAATTGTGATATGTAATCTCATGCCGGTTTTTTACGCTAATATCTCAACTTTTAAAAAAAGAAGAAAAAAAACCATGAACTGCTCAAATGTCATCTGCTTGACTAAATCTGAATTCTTGTCACTTTGTGTTTACATATATTTTATATACATTTGCAGCATGCGTGCACTTTTGATATTGATGTGGTCCACATGTCATGACAGCAGAAGGACACTATCCTCTGGTATGTTTTGTTGTGCCCTCTTCCTTAATTTGCCTATTGTGAGTGTGAAGGGGAGCCAGGGAGATGACATCATGCAGCAGGCAGTGTTTGAAGTGCCAGTCCTGAAGGAACCACTTATAGCAATTAGGATATCCTTGAACAAGCGTTTGCGAAACATTGGCTGGTTTTTGGCATTTGCCTCCCGTTCCTGCCTACTAACTAGCGAGGTTTGATCTCCCATAATTATCTACCCACCGGCTCCTCACTCCTGACAGCTCTCTCCCTGGAGAGGGCTGAATGCCGAGGCTACTCACTGATTGCATCAAAGTGTCAGAAATTGCAACATCAAAAATAATAACTGATATTCCGGCGGCAGGCTGCTCTTTGAATATTTCCTTTAAAACGCTCTCTAATTTGTGTCTCGCATGGTGCCAATGTGTGTGTGACTGTGAGAGCTTAAAGCAAATAAAAGCAGGGGAAGTGCATTCATTATTGAACCCCTATTTACATATGGCACACTATTCTGTCTGAACTGGCATGAAATAGATATGCGTTTATTCTAGTGCTGCTTTTACCCCATTCTGCACTTCTTTCAGGACTTGCTCAGCATCTGTCCCTTTTGCCTCCTTCCTACTGACTTTGAAATATTTTTGCAGTGCCTCACAACACATATCTGGCATCAACATCTTAGTTGTCACCTCAGCAGAACTAACAAAAAACTGACTAGGTGGTGCATTGCTAGGAATGTCCATCCCATATTTGATCCAGGCCATAGTCGCAAAGCTGTGTGATAATGAATTGCCACAAAACATTACTGCAGCTACAATAAAAGTGGCTGCCAGAATTAATTTAAGTGTAAAAATGTGAAATTAAAGAATGGAAATACCCAAATTTTGTGATTTTCACTGCTTTTCATGTTTGGCCACAGGGTAAATATGGCAGGATAAAAGAAATTTAGACACAATGAACGATAAACTGACTTTAGATGAAAGCTTGATTGAATTTTTATTTCACATAAAAAGTGCAGTTAAAGATATTCTCTAACCTTTTATTTTGTTCACATCTGAATGCTCTTAGTAGAATGACAAGGACTATGACATCCTTAGATAATACTCTGAGAAATGTAAGTCATTGTGCAGACAAACACATAAATATTCGGTCAGGCAGTGTGTCCAGAGGGTCCACTTGCAGCAATGTTAGCGGGCTCTTTGAGGGTGACATCCATATTTCAACACTTAGCTTGACTTCCCCGACCTTGCCGAGTTACACATTAATAACACATTTATAATACATAATCTCTCTCTTGTTCTTACCGTGTACATCTTTCTGTTCAGTACTGATGGCATTTGTTTTTAATTGTGGACATCAGACGAATAATTTTCAATGTCTCACACTTTTTTATTGTTTCACTAAAGACCATTTGCATCACCTGCCCAGAGTCTAAGGATAGGGCTTAGCCTTGTTAGCGGTGAGTTTTACTTCAGTGAATTGAAGGGGACAATTGTGTGTTAAAGCAATGAATTGAGATAGACAGTCAGCCAAGGTTTTTGCAAGGATGAAATTAAAATCAGCGCAGCAGCGAATGGGGCTGCTTTACCAGAATAAATTAATGCCTGAAGAGAGGGGAGAGGCAGGTTTGCTTTGCAATGACAAATGTTGATTTCCCCCGAGGTATTTAAAGTGATTTGACCCAGTCATTCTTTTAAATCACAGACAGGAGATGATAAATGTGCTACTAATGAGGCCTCTGCATTTTATCTCTCACTCTACCTCCTGCAGGATCGCCCAGGCTCTTAGAGCTGCCTGCTATGCCTTCACATGCTTTTAAAAAGCACCCTTAGCCTCTCTAAATCCCAACAATGCAAAGTACAGAAAAAACATCTACATGTATCTCTTACATGCTGTGAAAGAGTGTCAGAAAATTAAAATCAAACACGCAATCACATTGTTCTGCAAATGCACCTTTTTTAAGAGCCCCGTTAATCTGAAAAAGAGTCACTGAAATTCAACCCTGTCAGCGTTTGTAGACATTATGATAATCCTCCTACCATGGGCCGCTTTATTTTTTTTTCTTTCTCTGTGTCTTCCCTTCATCTAAAAGGTAAGCATGTGGCCTAAATACAATGACAAAAACCAGAGCTCCAGGAGCTGTTAACAGCATTGCTCTCATTATCTGTAGCATGGAGCATGTTGTGGAAGGAGACGAAGACTCTTTTCAGGTGCAGATGTAGCGCATCATTGATAGGGTGTGCTGCTTTCCTCCTTTACAGCTGGCCTCTGATCAATCAGTGCTGACAGGGCAGGGGCTTTGTGTGCCCCATAGCGGGACAAATGTCTGCCAGGGAGCGGGGCACACCTGAAAAGAGGAAGCGACACACACCACCCAGAGCCTCGCCTGCAGATTAGCCCCAGCCCGCTTTGATGGATTAGCATGTAGAAAAATTGCTTGATTATTGATATGAAATGGTTTGGGGGTCTTAAAGGGAAAGATGAGGGTCCCGAATTGGTGTGTTTCTGAGGAATGTGTGTGCGCAGTAGTAGTGATTATCTACCTCACTTTCCCTTCGCCCACCTGCCCCCCTTCACCCTCATTCTCAGGGAAGACTGGTACAAAGGAAAGATGAGGACATGGGGAGGAGGTAGAATGTGCCTGGGCTCTCTCCAGGAGAGACACAGTCAGCCGCCCTTCATGAAATATTGTTCATCATCATATTAACAGGGCTGAACGTGTGGAGATAAGGCCTGTCTAAAAAAGTAAGCAGAATGTCCCTGTGAGATATTTCAATCCTCATCCCCCTACTTTACCTTTTTCATTCTTTCAGAGTGAATATGAAATGTAGCAGGACCATTTTCTCAGCCAACCCAAGAAAATGATGACATAATCACCTCCTCTTTAATTGCTTGATTTGTCAATCCCTCACAATCCTGTGGTGCTGTCACAAATGTCTCCTGTCTCCAGAATCCTTTTACTGTCAAACCTGACTGTCAGCAACATCGCAAGGCCTGGAATTTGCATGGTTCTCAATTATGTTCATTTTACAGTACACATTAGACACAACTCTTGCAAAAATGTACCAAGTTATAACATATAAACGCACATGTAAAAGGGCTCAGTGAACAGCATGTCTTTTATGGTGTAAACCTAATCAGCCCCAGAGAGTGGCAATAGGGTGACATGGAGAAAGCTGTTAAACTGGTGGCATCTCCTCTATGCTCTCTTCTCTGGTGATTTTGCCCTCAGAAGTGTATTTTCAAAGGCATAATCAACAACTGCTTAATTCTAAGTGCTGTAGAAAATCTGCAGAGCTGAGGTTGTAAACTGAACAAAGATTCCCTTTCAGAGCTCCAGTTATTATTAACATGTCTTACTAAGGCACAAGGTGCAAGCCCTATAAATTTGATTGATGTAATTATGGTGAACTCGATCAGTAAAGGAGGGATGTAAAATTAACGCTTGTCATATAACTTTTTTTATTCAGTGCCAACTGATGCAGATTAAACTACTCTAAATAAATTCAATAAGAGCTTTGTGTTTCTTATATTTGATATAAGTGCAAGAAATGTTTCTTTTACTTTTCAAGTTTGCATCAGAAAGAAAAAAACAAGGTTTGTGACAGCGATGTATACCTCCTTTTTATTCACTGCCACTCAGTGTAGTCTGTGGACATTCCACTCTTAAGATGATTTAAATGAAAAAAACTGACCAAATACTTTATTATTTTGAGTAGTGAAGTGGATCTGAGTTCAAATCTGGGTGTTAACACAAATTATTGTTGTTCCATAGCTATCAGATGTGATTCATCTCTGAGCAAACAAAGATGAGGTATTTGTGAGAGCCATAGATTAACTTCTTGGTTACTGGCATTCTGATCACCGGAAATTTGGCCCTGTCTGTTAAATGTCATCCATGTCCGATGGACGGGATGTCGTTCTCCCACAGCTCTGCCCTATTACTGCATATGGAGCCCTCTCGGAGGAGCAGTCACCGACTAATGGAAACAGTGTGTGCACAGTCTGAACTGTAGAACTCTGGTGACCAACACAAGTAACGCAAAAAGCGTGTGTTTTACAACCCCTCCTGTAAAGGTGCAGTCGTAAACTGAGAATTTACGCCCTTCATTAGGGGTAATACAATGCACATAACTCTAAGGTATAACAATTTGGGAGAGCTATAAAGTAACCATTTTATACCTTCTCAAATCTGTGACTTGCAGGTGACCCTGGTAGAAGGAGTGTTAGGGCAGGTAAATTTACAATGACAGCATATTCACTCTGATAGACCTCTGCATTTTTAAGGGAATTAAAAGTGCCAAAATACAAAATGACTTAAATATTATGTTTATGGTCCCCATCAGAAATATTAGTCTCTAAAGCATAATTTACAACTTGTAACTCAAGTTTTTTTGTTCAAGGAGACTTTACATTGATTCAAGTCTTTACTTTTATAGCCAGTCAGGGAAGGCTAGAAACCTACATCAAGTTTCCTGGTTGTTTCTTATTCTACAACCTCATCCAGTGTGTCCATTAATATGGTATATAAAGTGTAAGGTAAGCCCAGGTAAAGGTATTCAAGAACTGTCCATTACCATTGAGTTCATAGAACTCAATGGTAATGGACATGATAGTAGGTGTCCAAGACCTTTTATTTTACTTTGACCACATCTGTTAAAAATTAATCAGAGTGGGCATGTGAAGAACAGGTACTCAGTTTGCTGCTCTCTGTCCGGTAAAGAGACAAAGCACATTGCAGGAGGAGAGAGTTAAAGTTTATTACATTTGTTAATTTCAATGCATTTTAAAGAATGGATATGTTTGTGTGTGATAGTACAGTTGTGAAAAAAACCCCACTCTGGCTGCAGTTCATTATTCTTCTGTGCAGCATGACACAGTCAGTCACCTGACTACCATCAGTGTCAAAGGGTGGCACACACTCAGCGGGGGTTCCTGAGTGGAGCCCATTGATGAGATGAAACAGGTTGACTTCTCCCTTGGTCTGAAGTGGAATGAAAAACAAATGTCATGGAGGGTGACAGAGAGCGTCTGTGTCTTATCAGCCTGGCCAATGTGAGTGATGGCTCTTATCTGCCCCCCCTGCTCTGCGGCTGTTTATTATCCTAAGGTGGCAGGGCGGTGCTGGGAAGAGAAGAGGACTGGGAGCCCCTTCGTGATCCATCACTCTGGAGGTCTCCTTACCCTCTTATCTGACCGCTACATGGATAACTGCAGCTCTTGTTTACAGACATCAGCCCATTTGAATGAGTAGCAGGCGCAGGAAACGATTCCTTTGCACTCTTTATCAGTCCAGGTGAGTTATAGGGTGGATGGAGTGTGCCGCATCATTTTCATTGCACATTCACATTCACAATCAGACAGACATGTGCACAAACACACACACGCTTACACACACTCAAATCGGCCAATATGGACACACTAAACTATGCTGGTATGCACACATACGCGCACAGACACATACTTTCACATCTTAGTGAGGACATCAAATGGACACATGCTTTCCCTAGCCCCTTACCTTAGCCCTAACAATCAGAAATGAATAACTAACCTGTACCCTAACCTAACCATAACCTAATTGTAACCCTAATCCTAAAACCATGTTTTTTGCCTCAAAACTTCCTTCAAATTCATGAGGACTGGCATTTGGTCCCCACAAGTGACTGTTGTTTCCCACAAATATAGTGGCATGCCAATTTTTGGTCCTCACAAAGATGTGTAAACAAGTACACACACATCCATAAAAACACACACTTTTCTTCTCTTGTGTGAAATAAATGGAGGCTGAAAGAAAAAAGATGCAATAGTTGGTGAATGCAAGTCAGCACTCCACACACAAGAGGATAAGCTTGTGTGTGGCCCAGTTTATCTCTTTTCATGAATTACATTCATTTCTGTTATCATGTTTTTTTTTCTTGGTTATCTTAGCCAGCATGTGTTGTCAGTGTATACAAGAGTGAGTGTTGATATGAAAAAAAAGGAAATTATCTACGTCTGTGGTGGTCAGTGGGCGCTCCATTGAGGTTATAGCATTACAGAGCGTCATATCCTGAATGGGAAGTGTTGTTCCTATATTTACTTGTGTTTTTGAAAGGAAAACCTCAATAAAGATGACTGTTTTTTCACTTGTTCCATTTCCTTTCACCATCTCTGTTGGGATATTCCTGGATCTCCCTGGCAGGGCAGAATGTGTAGGTTTCCATTTCAAACAGGGCTCTCATGTCCATCACATCACCAGGGGTCTCTCCTAAAATACATACCTTCTGTCAGAGCTTGGGGATAGAGGGTAGATGGAATGAAGTAATGGCAGGAGGGGGGGTATGGAGTGAGGAAAAAGTGTTTAAGGCTACTGAGCATCCATTCCCTTGGGGTTCAGTGCCAGGCAGGATTTCTCCTCAGATCCAAGTCAACTCTCACTGAAGCTAAGTTTGTTTGAATATACGGAAGGGAAAAGGATGCCTGGAGGCCATCCCCAGTGAACTTACATACTAAATCCCAGTGAAATCTCTGCTGCCGCCACCCCTACCAACTAAAAGTGACATGGTCTAACATGGGCCCCATTCTGGTTCTAGCTTACAGTCAACAAAAAAGAGCGCCATGAAAGATGCTAATTACAAACCACCAAAGACAGCCAGCCATCATGAAGTGGGAGTTTGAATTGCCAAAGTGCCAGAGTTGGGAGTGGGTATGGCGAGGTGGTAAGTGAGGGAAAGGGAGAAGAGAATGTAAACATAAAATACTGTGCTCTCATTAAAGAGATGTGAAAAGGCCTTGAGCTCAGTGCAGCATGCAAAGCTGTGCCAGTGGAGATGCCATTGTAACAATGAACAGGGCTCTTTAGCCATGGGCCAAGTCATCTGCTAAGACTTGACTAAAAAAAGAAGGGGTAATAAGACAGATAACAGTGTAGCGGTTAAAGTAATGACTTCATAACATTAAATGACTCCGTACCCCCTCTACACACAATGACATCACATGTCACTGTGTCTTCCCTCTGTGTTTATAGCATGACCCAGCATGAAACTTCATATTAAATACTTTATTTTACTCCTAGGCGCTTTGATAAGGGCAGAAAAATGTTCTTTTTTTTTTCACATCTCCTGTTGCTTACCAGAAGCCCTTGAATAAATGTCTATATCCAGAACATAAAATCCAATACTGTCCCATAAAACCCTGACTGTCCAGTTAAGGCCTCAATTTCTAAGTGATACTAACATATCAGTTTGAGCAGTAGTTTGTACTTTCAGGGACTGCGGTACGACTTCTAGGACCTGGAACACAGAAAAAAAATTGCTAAATATTATTCATTAGAAAACATTCTTTAGTCCTCATGTATTTTAAAGCAAATGGTGACTTCATACCCTGCATCGAACAGGTCTAAAAAATGAGGTTTATGACTGAGGTTACGTGGTGGAGGGGAAACATGACTAAGAGTTCAGCCTTCCTACTCCAAGAGCAAGAAAAAGCCCAGCCTGATGCTTACCAGAGCATGATCTGTTGTTTCTCCTATGTCTGTAGAAAACGCATACACACCATAATGGTTATGTGTCCACTATGACATTGGCCAACCCTTTAAATCATTCTTTATTGAAGTGTCACCAGAAATGAAGAATAAATAATATGTTTCTGTCTTTCTTGTCTTTCTATTATTGTGAATGTTGGAAATGCAAACGCTTAGTGCCACCAAACAGTAATTTATTGTAATTTGTCTGTGATTAATTTATAATGTAAAAGCACCATTTATAAACAGGCATGATCCTCCTCAACTTAATAGTATTCAATTAATCATAGGCTGGGCCCAGTTGCCGCCAAAATAATGGCAATTTAATAACAGTGCTTATAGCACTGCAGATTACAGAGTATTTATAAATGTCATTGGCTAGCCTGTAATACACAGTGACAGGGAAACATATGCAGGGCCCAGCAGTGTCTGCTTCTATGTAATGCAACAAATGTACCATCCACATAGCAAAGAGGCTATGAATAACTGTGATAATCACTGCACAATGCATTCATTTATCAATGTATGAGGAGCACAAATGTTGAGGTGATTAGCCTGCCTCTATTTTCTGTTGTGAAGGTTTGGTTTTGCCGGAGTGTTGGACAGGCATGTCTGCAAAATGATTTCACAGATGAGTGTTAAGTTTACTGACTGTGTGTTCCCTCTAGCTTTTTCTATCGTATCTGACATACAGATATACAGAGCTGAACAAGTCCACGTGACTTTGAATTACAGTTAAGAGTTAACACGCCCTACCTTGCTTGTTTGCTGAAAGAAAGTACATTATTTCTTAAACAGCAGGAAGCTTTAATATCAGCTGTAAATTTTGCTGTGATTGAAATAGGATAAAAATGCAATAGTGTGTGGAAAAATAACAATCTTCATAAAGGAATAAAGAAGAGAATGAAGAATCATAAAGGAATTATTACTTTTGTGTTCCTATAACAATGGAGTACAAAAGCAACAATTACAGATTTAAACTATTAAAATGAAATATTGTTAAAAAAAAATTTTTAACAATAAAGTATTTTGCTAATAAAATTAATTCAGAGAAGTTTGGAAAATTGATGGAGATGCAATCACATCTTTTTTTTTTAAATTAAAAACACAGCTGCATCAAGTATGTGAAAAGACTCATCAAAGAATTCAGTGCAATGCAAATTCCATCTCTCCAATAAACACACACACACACACACACTCACGCTTTATTTGCTGGAATTAATATTTCAATATGGCACGCCATGTGGATTTTCTTTTTCCACCGCAGAAGTCTTTTAATATAGCTGTGTAAATTTGTACTGCTTTATGTAAAAGTGACCCCTTACAAATGAAGTGCACCTTTGGAATTCTGGTGGAATTTCCAATTAACCACAGTTGTTATGTATCCCCCTCTTATTTGCCTTTCTTTGGCTTCATAAGCAAAAAGAAATGTACCAATGAGATAATGCTGAATTTGCCTCATATGACCCAAACATTTTAATAATCTAAAATCAGAACTCTGAAAAAAAATGTAAAAGAAAAAAAGGAGGAAGAAATAGATCAAAATCAGAATAAATAGTTCAACAAACTGTATCTGTTTTGAAGTGCGGAGCCGATTCTTGAGTCTGGGGGAAAAAAAAAAACAGTTAACAAAACAGTGTTTTGAAAGAGGATGCAATCAATTTCACTACTCAATTTATTTAATAAAATCGTTGCTTTATAAATGCTAGTGTTTAATGATTATTAAAGCTTGTTGTCAAAACTGACTCAAAAGAGGATATTTCTATCCATTAACAAAATGAAAAACTAAAACATGGCAATATTTAGTTAAGGGAAGTGCTGATTATAGATGACAGTCATAGGTGAACCTCTTTAACTCTGTCTTTTCTGCAGTTGGTACATCTGCAGATGGACCCAAAGTTGTGAGTGAAATAGTACTGATGTATTTTGTCTTAAAAGAAATTTTTTATTTTTTTTTGAAACAATCATTAAAGTTTGTTACACATTCACTGCTTGCTACAATTTTGTGTTACTAGTGTTTTCCTGTCACATGGTACAAAAGCAAATTATTTAAAAGTAAGTGAAAAAGGTAAGATAAGACTCCAGAAAGAATAAAGGGTGTGGCCAAAGTGTGTCAGTTTGTGCAGTTAGGCGAGTGACAAACAGCTTCCTGGCATTGTTGGCATAAGAGAAAGTCATCACGAACGTTTTAATATGAAAGTAGCGTTTGGTGGGGGAAAACAATACTAACAGACACTAAGAATAGCTTGGGTGTTGGAAAGAGATGACTCCCATCCTGAGGGGAAAATTCACTGCAATTATAGCTTCGTTTAGAAGTAGTCGGTGGTCCTTAATTTGATATGGAGTTGTTTAGATGTAATTTTCTTAGTATTCATCAGTTGCATATTAGTTACGCACTTGCACTGTGTGCAATGCTTACATTTAAATATGTGTAAACAGCTGATGAGAAGACAGACGGTCTATGGGAATTTGATCTCTTTGTTAGAGGGTGGGGGGGTGGACATTTCTTTCCTAACCAAGTAAAAGTGTGAGATGGCTAGGGTGACAAATGAAAAAAAAGAAAGAGAGAGCACTGGAGCGAAGGTTGCTCAGTGGGGATGTGAAAGGAAGGAGGTAGTGGTGGAACTGACCACCACTGGGACCAGATAAAAGGTCATGGTGAAATGGAAACTGATTCTCCACCCTAGCTCCCTAGGTAATATCCAGTAACTCTGCCTTTCTATCCCCCTGTATGACGGTGTTACACTGTCTCTACAACCTAAACTGTGTGTAACACAGACCAGAGACTATTGAGTGATGGAGACAGTCAGTCACCAAATCTGTTGGGCTGCGTCCTTTATCTTAACCAATGGAGGGGCTATGTCAGGCTGGGGGTGCATTTGCTGAACAAAGTGATCATTTCTTTACAGCCTTTACGCTACAAGAAGTAAGTCTGTCAGAGGTTCTGACCTGAGTTGCATGATAGGAATGCAGTTTTCTGCTTCTTATGGCCTGGTTTCTTGCTAGTCTCTTCAAAATGTGTTCAGCGTTGAATTCAGCAGAAACTTCACATTAGTTACACTGGAAAAAAATCAACCAGCAGCTTGGCATTGCAGGTGAAGAAAATTTTTCACTGTTAAGTGCAAAAATACAGAACAGAGATACTGTAGACGGTTTCCTTGTCTTTTGGTTTGTTTGTTTGTTTTTTTCCAAAAATTTAATTCACACTGTATTTACTATATAACTTATGAAAATATTCAGTTAATTTTTTATTTATTTACAGTGGTTTTTTTTACAGTGCATTGTGTTCTGCATCCTGATTGGCTTTAGACCATTGTCAATCAATCTCATGCCATGTCTCCTGTACAGTACAGAATGTGTTCAGCTGGTCAAATTTACATAAATCTTCCATCGATAGCAGTGTGACTCTGAAGTGCTGTACTGTATGTTTGTAAGTTTTCTCCCCAACAAACACAACAATGTCGGCGAAACGTTTTGCACCGTCAAAGGCACCTGCGGTAGCACCCAAAAGGCAGAGGAAGATGGACATGCTACAGGAAGGTAGAAGTTACCGTATTTTTCGGACCATAAGGTGCACCGCATTATAAGGCGCATTAAGCGAAACAAAACAGTCAGATAAGTCAAACTTTACTCAACTCATTCTTCTTGCTTCCTCTACTTCCGTACCATTGATTCATTAATGTTGAATTCTCTGGCAGCTGCTCTATTCCCATGTTCTGGACCTGAAAACAGGGTTTGATCTTTGGTTTCATTCTATAATACTGGACTTATTTTTCTACGAAGGTTTGAATTTTGAGAGTGTTTAAACAAGAGAGAAAAGTGTGAAAATGTTCATGCCTGTCTGAGTAAAGTGTGTAGTGAGGGGTTTTACAGCCTTAAAACATCTATAATAATTGTAAGAAATAAAGCTGGCTACTTCGCGG
>VUQG01030108.1:5707-30456 GCA_015106755.1 Etia nguti | reverse complement strand
ATGTCATATAGGCTTTTACAAGTCAACGAGTGCAAATAAATAACTTAAAAACCTCTGGAATTAAATAATGTTACAGAAATAATGCCTCATCTGTATAAGAAAAATTACCAGTGAGGTATTGTGAAATGGTTTCCGCTGTCTCATTTGGCGTTTGTAACCTCAATTAATTCTGTTTGCATGCCACCATTCTTCCAGTCAAAGTATGATTGGGAATATTTTCTCTGTTCCATGGTTACTTAAGTCTGAGAATTGCCACAGTACTGGATTTCTTTTTTTTTTTTTAAATGATCTCTTTTATTGAGAAAGCAATTAAACATATCAGTAGTATGGCTTTTACACTGTCTTTGCTTTCACATTTTTAAACTTGTAACTGAAAAGAAAAAAGAGAGAAAAGAAAAAAAAAGACTTGGGTAAGGAGGTGGCAGGGCAGGTAAGTTAGCATCATAATCAGGGCTTCAATGTAAAAAAAAGCATGGTTCATAAAAAATCACACCTCACAAGCTTAACATATTCTGTCCATTTAGACCATATTCTGTAGAAGGTATCCCTCTGAAGTTTAAGAGAAAATGACAGTTTTTCCATCGTATAGATCTCTTGTACAGAATGTATCCAATCTTCCATCGTTGGTGGTTCAGGCCTAAGCCATCTCCTCGTAAGAGGCTTTTTACTTGCGGCCAGTAGGATATACAAGAGTCTTCTATCATTAAAATTCAATTTATCCACTGGTGCATTACACAAAAATATGGTCTCAAAGGTTAAAGGAAAAACAAATGAAAAAACATTTTGTAGATGTTCATGGATTAGAGACCAATACTGGCGAATAACTTTGCAATCCCAAAAGATATGAAAATGGTTAGCTCCATCTCCCCCACATCTCCAACAAGTGTCACCAGTTCCCCGGTATCTTTGTTGAGCAGGGGTGATGAAAAATCTCATAATGCTTTTCCAGCAAAATTCACGCCAAACATTAGACCCAGTGGTAGCCCACTGTATCTTGCATGCGTGGCCCCAACACTCCTCTGTAATGGAGAAATTACCTTCTTTTTCCCACTTTACTTTACTTTATACACAGTGCTGTCGTTTTTACACCGCAGGATGCTGTTATATAATTTGGAGGGTTTTCACATTTTAGTACTGCGGCTTCTTTCGCCAAGCACAGTCATCTTCTCTACTTTGGAAACAGTCTTTAAAAAACTCTTTGTATTAACAGAGTAGGACCTCATTCTTTGCAAATTAATTCTCAAAATCAGATCCACATGCTGCAGAAAAACAGGTACTGAGGGTTGCCAGCAGTGGACATTGTGTAATTTACTGAAATAATATACTTACTGAAAAGAAACAGAAGAACAGAAACTGTTTTGTCATTGCTATTACACTGAAAATTTGACATCTCTCTATGTATGCCATTGGCACCTATATGACAGTAAGCTATCATATAGATCCCAATAAATCATTTGCAGTTGTCTGGACTGGTCTGAAAACTAGTTTCTGAACACTTCAACTACATCAGTAGCTACCCCCATCCCACCAGAGAAACCTCTGAGTTTACCCCCACCCCTCCTTTATTTAATATCCCCATGCTTTCACTCCCCTCCCCCTTTCTGCCCCTTCTACCCTCCCCCTGTCCCGTCCACAGCCTTTTAATCTGGACGGTCAGTGCGAAAAGAGAGAAGCGTGTTCACACACAACTTGTACATGGCTATCTGACCGGGTGCTCAAGTGTGCATGCATGTGTGTGTTATGCAGGAGACTGAGCTCTCTCTGCAGCGTTTGGCCATCGGATTGAAGGAACTGGCCAACATGAAGACGGACCTGTCCCAGTATGTCACGGCCAGTGACTCGGCTCTGCTGGAGAAGCAGCTGGAGCAACTTCACAGTCAGTGGGAAGAGCTGTGTATGAAGGTGAGAACTGACAGAAAAGTTTATACGTAAACAGAGAGGGGGGGGGGGGACTGTGTATGTTAGGGACTGGTGGACAGGTAAGAGAGAGAAAGAGAGGTTTGGGAGAGAAGGAGGGAAAAGTTGCTACCAGCGGTGTCTTGGCGGTGACCAGCAGCACAAAGCCCTGCACCACACACAGAGACACGCACACAAACACACACAGACACTTACACTCATTTGTGTAAGAAAAGAGCCAGCATGTGCAGGTTCATGGAGGGAAAACTGCATCTGTCTCCTTTTCAGCAATTTGCCTCCCTGCAAGCCAAATGACTTGTTTGTTAATATTTCCTCTGCAGTTCGGTGAATCTCACAGGTTGTTTTTAAATTGTATCCAGCAGAGCTTGTTCTGCTCGTATCAGCCAAGTAAAGAGACGTCTTTTTAAAGTGAGGGCTTTGAAAAAGTCAGGCTACCACAGCAGTCACATGAAGCTGTCTAAAACAACAGGCGGTTAATTCTGTAACTACATTATTGCAGAAAGTAGCTCCGCTGTATACACACAGGTTCAAATTCCTGTGGCTAAGTCTTTCGGCTTAAGCACAAAATCACTCTTTTGACAAGCTCTATACATTTTTGTCGGGGATTATGGTTTAATTTATACTCATGCTAACAGAGTCCCCAGTTATAGTCCACCTGCCCCTGTCTTGGCAGGAGTTACTGGGTTTCACGATTATAGCAACAGCAGCCAGGAGTGCATTGTGTGCGTAGTGCTCTTGTTTTCTGTATGCAAACTGAAGTAGTTAACTTTAACTTTGCACAATTACCATCATGTAATTGCCTGAAAGCCATCTGATTTCTTCAAGTAAAGACCACTCACTCACAGTTAGGTCTGCATGTTTTTTGTACTGAATCGTTTTTGTCATTTTTCATATAGAAAAGTCTAGACAGTAGTCATAAAACTAATATTTGTTACATGGTTAAAATGTTGAGAAAAAAAGAGCTAATTTCAGCTGATAGATCACACCTAACATTTTTAATCCGTATTCATTCCTGACATGCCCGGGGGGCATGGATCTGAGCCACTGCAGTTTCCTCTGCATAGTTAACAGGTGGTAGGTGGGGGAAGCCACCGGAATGGATCTGATGAGCAGATGGCTCTGCTGGGCTAAGGGGGATTCAAGGGACTGGATCTATTGTTCCAGGGAAGCACTAAGTCCTCACAGGGTGACCGCAGCTCACAGTGCACCCTAAATTCTCCTCCAGTCCAATGCCAGTTCATTAAAACCAAAGCGGGGCTCATTTAAAAATAAAAGTGTCACTGAGTAATAAACTATGGCTGATATAACATGCCCCATGGGCATGCTAAGCCCTTTAGCTTCAAAAAGATTATCACCCCCCCGCAGCAATGAAATGGGGTGTTTTCATGGTATTAAGCTGTCATTAGGTAAATGGACCTTGTTAATTTCATCAAATATCAAGACTCTCCTGGGGATTTTTCTCAATTTAGTTGATTACTGATTCTGTTGGACATGAAATGCTATTTAACTATAGCAAAAGAACATTTCATATTTGGTCAGTTTTACCATGTTTTAATCTTTAATACCGTGTAATCACACATTTTTTATGCTTTGGGGATTTTGAAGTGCCCTACAAATTTCATCAGTTATACACCCAGCTGCACCAAGTTCAACCACACAAATGCTTTTTTGTGCACTATATTTGGGTCAGACTGTTTCTTGGATGCATACCAGGGGGAGTCAAAACAATTAACCCTGTTTCAGACTGGACTGACAGTCATAAAGAGGTTTGTCACCACTGTTTTTGTTTTTTCCTGCAAGTCGACAGTAAATTTGCCAAAGAAAGTACCAGGTTTACAACTATAGATGATTTTTCTCTCCATGATCTGCTTGTTAATTGTAACAAAACATTTTAAAAGATCTTGGAGAGTTTTAGTTAGAGAATCAGTAGATTTGCTCTGCACCACAGCACTTTGTAACTGCCAGCACTGAAGATTTATTAGAGTGAATTATTTTAGCGGGGCTTTATATTGTAGCAATATACCCAATGTGCAAACATAGCATGGTGATTATCTGAGAACAGGTAGTTCACACTTGTAATCTTCAACTTACAGCACTGCTTAAATACCACTTTTATTGCTTTGACTCTTGCCAGGTGTCCTCCCGCAAGCAGGAAATCGCAGATCGTCTCAATGCATGGACCATCTTCAATGACAAAAACAAGGAGTTCTGTGATTGGCTGACTCAGATGGAGAACAAAGTGTGCCACCGGGGAGAGCTGAGCATCAAGGAAATGGTGGAGAAACTAAAGAAGGTACGAAGCATTGCCCAACACTGGAGTTCAACAGACAATAATCACTCCAATCAACGAAGTGATTGTTTATGGGTGTTTTGAGTACAGTTGTAGTTATTTTGACATTACTTTGGGGAAGTGTGTGTTCTAACAACTAGTTCATGAACTAAGGCATTGATAGCACTGATATAAGCTCTATTTTAAGTCCATATATGAACAACATGTGCTATGTTTATAACAGATGGTGGCCTGGAATTGAAGATCTATAGGCCCTTTGTTTTTTCACAACAGTTGTCCTTCCTGTCTCAACATGAAGTATGATTTCCTTTTTTTGGAGGTTGCTTTTTTCGCTTGTAGATGAGCGGAGAAAATTGGAGACCCTTGTCAGTACTTTTTATTATGATAGTAGCCAAAGAAAATACTTTCTGGTCAAAACCCAGTGCTTAAAGGAATGGAAATGGGCAGGCTGAATGAATATAACACTGAAAAGGAGAAGTTTTGTGTTTTTCTGGTCATTTAAAGCTGGAGTAGACGGGCATAATTCTCATCCATTTGATGCCTTTGCACTAAATATTGATTAGGCGTGAACTTTTTCCCCCATAAAGAAAATACAGACGACATTTGGCTAATTGCCCTATATCGTTAATCATGAGTTTTGATGTGGTTTGACAACCATTGGAATAGTTTCCAGGTTTTTCCAAGGTTAGTTGCTTTTTTAAGGACTAAATGTTCACAAAGGATATAATGTTAATATATCAGAATCATTTCATGTTTCCACAGGACTGTATGGAGGAAATTAACTTGTTTAGTGAGAATAAAAGCCACCTGAAACAGCTGGGAGAGCAGCTGCTCTTAGCCAGCGACGAGGCCAAGCAGGCACAGGTCCACGAGTCGCTGCAGGAAGTCAACCAGCGCTGGCACAATCTCTTCCACCAAATCGAAGCCAGGTGAGAGCAAACACAGCTGTCACAGAGGCTGCATGGTGTGACCTGCTAACAAAAGTGTGTATTTATGCCAGTTAAACACTTTGCAAAAGGCACTTAAGAAAGCATAATGTGTATATACAGCGTGGCTCCCCATTCAGGAAGCGCCTTTCAAAGACTAAAGGTAAAATTATGGTAAGAATAAAAGATGAAGTGTGTATTTGTGCATGTGGCCAATGGTTTATAGACGATTCAGGTGTACTGTGTACAGCACCAGAAATTCACATCATTATCCCCCCACCGAGCACTTTTCACATCAAACCTGCTCAGCAGTAAAAGGCATAATTAAGGACCAAAAAGGCTGTAATTAAACAGCAGCTCTTCTGGGTATCCATCCACCTGCTGCTGCGTTAGCTATGCTATGCAGCTGTCAGGAATACATGACCTCCATTGTTCAGGCTACAGAGGTTAAGCCTCTGTGTTTGTAAACTGTTACTGCCCCCCCCTGACCCCCTTAAAAACAGATGGACAGTCCTGTGGAAGAGCAGGAGATACAGACTCCTCTTTTTGCGCTGCACACGCTGTTTACCCCCTCCACCTCTACCATGAAAAAAATTGGCTGCGCCTAACCTCAGACAGGAGCATATGTCCACTCTGAATAAACCCCTCCCTCTCTGTAGCCTGTCACTGGGATAACTATTGAAGGTGGGTGGGTGGGAGGGAGGCATATGTCGGTATGTATTAATTGCTGATTTTCAAATTGAGGCCCTCTCAAAAGACCCAGTGAGCATATTTAAGCTGGCTTGACCACATGTAGACAAGATGGGAGCCAAGAATTCTTGATGGAGAAGAGTTTCTCGGCCATCCTATAATGCTGCCAGTAGATGAACTACACTGTCTCTATTTTTTTTAACTGTCTGCCTCTGCTAGAAAAATGGCATACACTTTTTAAACCCAGAACAGTCAACCAACGTTTGCTAGTGAGCTTAACTGAGCAAAGACCTGAAACTTAATTTAATTTAGATGCTTCTAATGGAAAAAAAGTATGAAACTATGAAGTTTCTTTATACACTCGCAGAAGTGAGAATCATGCACGAATAAGAAGCATTCATGCTCCTTATGTATGCTTTATGTTCAAGAGCTAGTAGGCCTGATTTAAATAGTCTTGTTTCTATTGCAGTGTGTAGCTAAATCTTTAATTCAGAGAATAATTATCTGAAAAATATCATATTGGATTAAACAAGTACTGTAAGAACAGTAAATGCCTTTTGGAGTTCCATGTCTGGCTAACTTTGAGCCCTCCTGTGGTCAACTGTACTTTATAGGCATGCATCCTCACTTATCCTCCAGCTCCTTTCTGCTTCATTTTCTCTATCCATTCTCTTCGTGTCCTTTTCCTGAGCGAGTGCCTCTGACCGGGTTTTGTTTCTTTGTTTGGCCTCGGCGTGAAGCTGCTGGCCTTTGTTAGCCTGTCAGAGGTGCAGGAGGAGTGAATGGGAGAAAGAGACTGGTTAGTGGACCGCGTTGGTTGCATCTGCAAAGTGGAAGAATGTTTTTCCGAACAGAATTTGTACTTCCTAATTAGTCTCGATTACATTAAGCCACATTAGTTTCTCATATAAACGATCAAACTATACATTGATATTTTGACTGAAGCTGGGAAAATGTTTGAGTTTGGTTTTTTTATTTGTTTGGTTTTTTAATTTTCCATTTTAATCCATTTAGGAAGTGCGACTACTTAATAATGTGCTTTACTCTTTTGTCTGCTTTTTTATAAAACAGTACATTTGAAATCACTAATTATATTTTAGCATTGAAAATATTATTTTGATCATAGGGCTTGCTCATACTGATGGATTAACCTTTAGAGAAACTAGAGAAAATATAAAGTTCTTTTATATTTGGCTTAAACGTTATGTTGGTTGGTCCAATAATATCCATGTGTTCCTTCTACTCCTTCATTAATTGAGCAAACAAACTTGGCACAGAAGTACTAATGAAGGTTCTCATGTCCAATGACAACGTCCACCTACAGTGGGCTTATATGACCCATTTGTGTTTCACTTTAATTTCTACTACTACTTTGATATATTTCTAAATACTTAAAAAACTGTTTATCCCAAAAAAAAGAGACACTTTGTAAAATGTAAATAAATACACAATGCATTGATTTGCAAACCTGGTAATTTGTGGATTGGTGAACCTGTGCTCTTTTTTTACCCAATCATGTTACTGACCTATCGCCAATTTAAATAATTAGTTGCTAAATTTTCCTCCGGTTGTTTCTTTTTGGCCCCACTTACATTTCTAGCCTTTTGTTGGCCACTTCCCAACTTTTTTGAGGCCTGTTGCTGCCATAAAATTCTCTCATCAAATGTTAAAATGTTTCATTTTAATATTTAGGATGTTTTCTACAGTCTATTGTGAATACAATTTGGGTTTTTAGGATTGATACGGCATCCCAACTTTTTCTTAAATATCCCGCTCGTTTACAGTCTCACTTCTCCGTTATCTGTTGGGACCCTTTCATACATTCTTGAGGCAGACAATTACACTTGCAGCTGTTTTTTTAGTGCTTATTATTTTGGTGGAGAGCGTCTCTACTCTCACCATTGACAGGCTCTGCTGGACCTCGACAGCAGAGGAGGAAGGATCAAATGGGTAAATTAACTCAAACTCCCAAATGGGGCACACTTCAGGCTTTTAATGCTCAGAAGAGAGCTTTTATTGTTCCATACGTTGCTATGACACCAGTCACTGTGGCGCTCTATGTGTGTGTGTGAGTGTGTTCTTTCATATGGGTGTTAGTTGCCATGGTTGCTTTAGAAGTTCTAGTAAGGATACCTGAGGAGGTTGAAGGCTATTGAACTCTTTCTTTTCCTTCCTTCCTTCCTTCTTTACACTGTTAATGCTTAACCCTTGAACACCTGGACAATGAAATAATTGCCAGAAAATTCAAATTTTTCAAAATGGGAATGTTGGACCTCCTGATGAAATTTTTAAATAAACAAATACATAAATAATTATAAATTTGCATATATTAATTTTAATTTGTATCATATTTGCTACATTAGACATTTTTTAAATGCAGTTTATTCCCTAAAATGTATTGTGCAATTTCTTTAAGATTTTTTGGGGAAAAAATCGTGCTGATGATGTAGAAGTCTCAAAAACACTCAACAACTCAGTGATCCACTTGGCTTTAAAGGGTTAGAAATCATCAGTTTAGTACGTTGAATAATTTAATTATTCACTTTTGTTATTTTTCAATTAGTTTGTTTACTGTAAAGTTTATTGTATTACATATAATTTTTTCTCCCTCTTTCTCTCCTTCACTAGTTTTTCTCTACCCTTATTTTTTTCGTTCATATCCTTTTTTCTTTCACTATTCTCTATTCTCTCCTGTGCTTCACATTTTTGACTTTTTTGTATTCCCATCTTTTTATTCAATTTTATTTCTATTGATTTTTGTTTTTAAACTCAGATGATTGTTCAGCAGTTTCATCACTTAATTTTAAACCTTAATAAGGTTTGAAACCGCCAGATTGTTATTTGTTAATATCAAACAAAGGAGTTCAAAGAGTCATGATTGCTTTTTTATCGTTTTGTTTTTTTTTTTACGTTAATGTGGTTGTGTCTTTTCAGGGTGAAGAAGCTGAAGGAAACTCTGGTGACGATGCAGCAGTTGGATAAAAACATGAGTAACCTCCGCTCATGGCTTTCTCGCATCGAGGCCGAGCTGTGGAGACCCATCACCTACAGCGTCTGTCACGAACAGGAGATCCAAAGGAGGCTGGCAGAGCAGCAGGTAGAATTATGCACCTGCATAACAGATTATGACATTATTATTATTATTATTATTATTAATGTCAAACAAGCAATTTTGCATCACATGATTTTTATTGCAGCACATCCCCTCCTTTTTACTTTTTTCCCTCTTTTTTGCAAACCCTTGTTCTCCCCCTTTTTCTTTTTTTTGTTTGTTTTAAAGGTTCTTTTTCACTCCTTGCAACTCTTTGTCTATTTATGATTAATAATTCATATCTGTCCTTTGTTTAATTTGGGGAGAGGTGGTCACATGCAGTGCCTCGCTGTCCTCTGTCTGTGGACTGATGTTTAATAAATGAGGTTTGTAGCACAGTATGGACCGATGTGATACCTGTCCTTATGTCTGTCCAGGAGCTGCAGAGGGACATTGAGAAGCACACGGAGGGTGTAGCATCCGTGCTCAGTCTGTGCGATGTGTTGCTGCGGGATGAAGATGCTGCCGGTGGCACTGAGGCGGAGAGCGACTCCCTGCAGGAAACCAGCCGCAGCCTGGACCAGCGCTGGAGGACCATCTGTGCTATGGCTTTGAATCGAAAGCTCAGGTACTGTAGAAGCTAAAGAACCTATTGATGTTTAAACTTCTATGTCTGTTACTATAACTTCCTGTACTGTAACAAATATAACAAATCATATATGACAAAATATTAAACAAACCAAATGTTGCTTTGAAGCTCACAATTTTTATCACGGGGTCTTCTTTATGTTTCTGTACAGCTGATGTCATGACACAGATTCTTTTCTAAATAATAACTCATGTTGATTAAAAGTTTCAGTTTAGTGCTTTAGGCGTACGGAGAGTCTGAACATTACATAAACAAATATTCCATCATGATGTCTGCTCGCAGGATTGAGGAGACGTGGACACTCTGGTGTAAGTTTCTCAATGACTACTCCCGATTTGAGGATTGGCTCAAGATGGCTGAGCGAACTGCTGCCAACCCCAACTCAGCTGATGTCCTTTTTACTCTCGCCAAGGAGGAGCTCAAGAAGTTTGAGGTCAGTTGTTGTGAGGTTAGCTTGATGAAGATTTGTTTCTGTTTGATCATCAGTAATCTTTATCAGTTTGAAGTCTGAAGTTGCAACTCAAGGGATGTACCAGTGTTGTTTCTATGCATAACAGTCAATTTAACAAAGAACCAATTTTATATTGTATCTTTAGCCAAAAAGCTATTATTAAGGAAGGTAGACAAGGAGTAAAGGCTGAGGTATGCCAAACTACACAAGAACTGGAGTGGAGAACGGTGGCAACGTGTTTGATGGAGTGGTGAATCCAAATTTGAAATGTATCAGTTCAAATTGCCGTGAGTATGAGCGGAGGGAGTCAACACCTTACAGTCAAACCATGACAGAGCCTCCATCATGTTTACAGATATATTTCAACTAGTAGTGTTGGGGATCTTCTCAAAATGGATGAAATTACAACACAGAAAACAGTTGTCAGATTTGGCAGCATGGTGCCAGTTAGACACTCGGAAGCAGCTTCCTTTTCAGCATTACAATGATCCCAAACACACTGCCAGTGCAGTAAAAGTAGACCTGGACAGAACACATAATAGAACCCTATCAGTCATAGATTGTCCTTGAGACACTTCAGGAATAGTTCAGACTGTATAAAACTAAAGGTGGTCATTCCAAATATTGAATTTCAAGGTCATTAGAACAATATAAACTCTGTCTTTGCCTTATATATTGTATTTCCATTGATGTTTGCACGTGTTTCAATAGGTCATTGAACCTATTTTTCATTTTCTTAGAAAAATATATAATAAAGAAATGGAGGATGTTTCAATTCTTCACACTAAAGAAATAAAGACACTGAATTGTCCATGCTTCCTCTCTCTTCTTCAGGGTTTCCAAAGGCAGGTTCATGAGCGACTGACCCAGCTGGAGCTGGTCAACAATCAGTACCGCCGGCTGGCCAGGGAAAACCGCACCGACCGAGCCAGCCAGCTCAAAGCGATGGTCCATGAAGGCAACCGGCGGTGGGATACACTGCACCGAAGAGTGGCCGCCATCCTCCGCAGGCTCAAGGTACAGATTTAGTAAAGGTTTAAATTTATTTTAATTTCAGTGAGTTTTCAGAGTACATTTTCGCTAGTTTTAGTTTCATTTTTGGTCGTAACATGGGGGTGGTATTTTTCAGATTCACATAAAGGCCACTGATTCCTTATAAAACATGAAGACTCATTGAGTGTATTTTTGTTTTATTCTAATTTAAAAAATCACAGCATGATGCACGCAAGCAATGTTTCTTTCTTTGTGCCACATTTAATTAATAAGCAAATTAGTTTGTGTGTTCTTACTGAAATTATGGTAACGCGACCGCTCAGTTGCAGCGCTGTTCAGAACAGTTTGAAATAATAATTGTGTAATCGGTAAAGCTGTAAAAAGGCCACCTGCTAATGTGTTGATCTATGAAACGGGCTGTTTCTCGTAATAAATGTCATAAATACATTTATTCTGACACCGTGTGTTTTCCACTCGTTTTAAAAGTCAAATGTTTCCAGTTGTTTTTACAAAAGCTGAAATTGTCTTGTATTGCACATTTTATTGTAAATCTCTGGCTTATTATTTTAAATTGACAAGTTGGTATTAATGTCAAGTTTTCACTGGAGGATGTAATGAACTGCTTTGCTTTCTTCTCTCACAGTATTTCACCAGTCAGAGGGAGGAATTTGAAGGGACCAGGGAAAGTTTGCTGGTGTGGCTGACCGACCTCGATCTGCAGCTCACCAACGTTGAACACTTTTCAGAGAGCGATGTCCATCAGAAGATACAGCAGCTCAATGTGAGGCACAGCTCATGTACTGTACACACACAAAACCATGTCTCCTAGTGATTATAAGAATTGCATGTTAAGATGCTTAAGTTTCGGGCTTTAGCTATGGCAATATTTTGGAAAGAATTATTTGTTGAATGCTTTTACAGATCTTATTAGAAGCTGTGTTTTGTTCCTTTGGGTTTCAAGGCTCAGTCTCTGTTTACCCATTCATCCCTTCCTCTTCCTGCAGAGTTTCCAGAAGGAGATCACCCTGAACACTGAGCAAATTGATGGACTGATTGTTTTTGGAGAGGGCCTGATCCAGAAGAGCTCACCGCAGGATGCGGCGAAGATAGAGGAGGAACTGGAGGAACTGCACTCCTACTGCCAGGAAGTGTTCAGCAGACTGGTCCGCTTCCATCAGCACCTCAGCCAACCCACTGTAAGCCTAGGCGCACTCATTTTTCAGATTCCAGCCTAATTCATGCAGATATAACAAAATGTCTAACATATTATAAATAAGGAAGTATCCCTTTTCATTTGATATATTTTCCTTTTATGACTTTTACACATGCATGGAGTTTTTTTCCCATGTTTTTAAAGCTATTTTAAATATCCAGCACAATATCTTCCAGGTTCTGGCACTGATCCATACAAAACATGTTTATTGCTGGATTCTTTGCAATTTTTTCAAATTATGTATAACATGTGAGAGTGAGTTCTAAAACTATCAAGGACTTGGTGTGTGTTATCTGTGTAAGGACAGGTATGCATCATTCACACCTGGCTGAGTACCAGTTTCTCTGCCCTAGATAATCACAGAAGAACCAGAGATCCCCTCTACCACCTTTTCCCTGGAATCGAGCTTGGAGCTAATTGGCCGACCGTGGCTTGGGCGTAGCTTTGGAAGCCTCCCAGCCACACCCATTCTCCTGCTGTCCTCTCCCCTGGAGCGTTCAGGGCGGGAGACACCGGATTCACTGCCTTTGGAGTGGGACCACACCGTAGACGTAGGAGGGTCATCATCACATGAGGATGATGAGGAAGACGAAGAAAACGAGGAAGAGGGAGCTTACTTCAGTGCACTGTCAGGTACATTTAAAGTCTGCCTTCATTTTAAACCAAGGGTGTCAAACATAAGGCCTGGGGGGGCAGAATTGGCCCACCACAGGCTGCAATATGGGCCACTGGGCTGCATAAAGACAACCATTTATACCAAAGCACCAACGTAAATAAGTAGTAGATAAATAATTAAATGACTGCTATAGAAATGATTTTTTTTACAGTGTTATTTCTACCAATTTAACCCCAAAGAGTCGTTCTGACAGACTTCTTGGGTCAGCCCAGACCAGTAAAATAAGAGTTAAAAGGGAGTTAATAAGAGGTACAAAGCATACAATGACACGACTAACAAGTAACTCCTGCTGTCATTCTGCATAATCACAAAGACCAAAATTTTAATTCTAGAGACTGAGAGCAACTCAGCATTTAAGTTGCATCCTTTTTTTGCCAGTGATGAGTGACTGTGTGCAACTTGCTTGACTAACTGCCAGTGAAGACAAAGACGAAAGCCCAGCGCACATTTTTTTAAAAACAGGGAAAATCTGCAGATGTCTTGAATAAACTAGAGGGGATAAATATGTACATTTCTGCCTTGACAGTTCAAACTCGGTAGTTTGGGCTGTGAGTTAAAAATCAGTATATTATAAAAATGTCAGGTTGCTGAGATGTAAAGTTTTCAGAAATCCTCTGTTTGGTTGTTTAGTTTTCACACCAGCTGAAATGAATGTTATTCAGTACCAAAAAACAACTGACTCATAAACCACAGCTCACTCATAAGCACGGAGACAAACGATCCACAGCATCATCCATTAGAGCCCTAAAAAAACAGACCAATATTCAATGTTAGAAAAAAAGGAGGCAAGAAGACAAAGAGAGAAATCTAAAAGACTAAAAGACTTGGACAAGTTTGAGCCTTTTCATTTCATTTTTCAGTCTTTAGTTTCTTGGATTCTGGAAGAAAGGATGTCTTATTTTAAAGAGATTTCATAATCCTCCTTACACCTCTAGTCTGACCCCTCTCTCCTCGCAGAGGTGGAGTTGACTGAGACCCAGGAGGAATTAGTCGAAGCCTCAGAGGCCCCGCTCGCCTCGTCACTGGGTAGGCTCAAGAGCACCTTCAACACTCACAGCTCTGCTCTTCATGGTGAAATATTTCCGGAGAATAGCTTCCTGCTGCTCATGCATCACTTGGCGTCTAATTGCTTGTTGTGCCATCTCTTCCACTTGGATACTTTACTGGTTTAAGGAAAAAACACTTTCAGTTTCCTTTCTCGTATATTTGTAATATAAATGCCCAAATTCTCTACACTTCAAAGTCCTGGTCTGCTTATGATTGATTTATTTGGGGCCTTAATATTTTTTGCACTTTCAGTGGGTTTATTTTTTTCTTCTGGAGATTTTTTTTTTAATCTTTATCTGAATTTTTGTCTTCCCTTTTCCTCTTTCACATCTTACTTTCAGTGGTCCAAACTTTGTTGTGTTAATTTCAGCCTCTTTCATTTCATCCTTTCATCCTCTTCCAACATCCTCTTTTATCTTTGACTTTTTTTATATTGCAGTTCTCTAACACACACACATTTGCCCACCTCACTGTCCTCCACTGATTTCTAGAACTTTACAATGCATGTAACGCCAGAAGGTAGGAAAATGTTGTGCTGAGTCATGCATAACATTATTGTTATTTATCCATTTCCTTTGAAACACCAGTCTAAGCAGGTGTTTTCCAGTTGTGGCTTTGCCTACTTGGCTCTTTGTGCTGTAATCCCTCGTGTGAAATAAGCACTGAGTAAACACTACCATGCAGATCTTTGATTTGTTATTTGCGTGGTTATTTGTGTTTGTTTTTGCTCGAGTTGAGTTCCAGATGTACTTAATTTAGTAGATCTGAATACGTCTGATTCACCGTAGTTGATCCTTGAATGTTTGCTTGATCACACCAGACACATCAGCTAAAGAGACAGTAGTAAGTGCCAGATGCAGATCTTACAGTGAATCAATCCAAAAACTCCCACAAGGGATAGTTAAGACCAAATGATTTCTTAGCAGAAACCTGGTGTCTTGCAGTTAAAAGAAGACCTATTATGCTTATTTCCAGCTCCAATTTTTTTATTCTGCTGTTCCATTAGAACAGCATGATTCCACTTTTTTTTATTCCAAAGATAAGTCTGAAAAACGCCTGATCTTTTTTGTGTGTGCATATTTGGAAATGAGCATCTAAAACTGTTGCCCCATTTAATATGAACATCCAACACTGACAGTAACAAATATGTCAAAATAGGGAAAAGTATAATATTTAGAATACAGTACATCTAAATGTAACAACACTGGAAAATATTGTTTATTTAACTAAAACAAAGACTCATTTTTTATTCTTTTTGTGTTTCAGCATCAAGCAGGTCTGTGGCTGTACAAGACTCTCCGAGATGGCGGGCACTGGGAGACAGAGAAACTGAGTTTGACACGGAGGGACACACTGAGGCCACACCCACTCTAACCAGCACCCCTCTAAAGCCGGGATATGTACGCTTCAAAAACTTCTCTCTAGTAGTTAAACTAACAATAGCTGACTCTTGGGAATGCATTTGAGACAACATATGCAGACCATGTGCTCCTCCAGATGTCATAACTTAAAGTGTGTTTGTTTTGTTTCCAGCTGAGTCTCATGTCTGAGTGCAGCAGGAGCATAGAGAGCATCAACAGAGTGTCGCTGATCCTGGATGACGTGGAGCAGCCGGAGGAGTTCGGTCTCACGGGACTGAGTGCCTCAGACAAACAGTCAGGTGAGCCTTAAAGATGCTGAACGTTTTGCAAAAATCCAAACATCATTAAGGTTAAACTATAAACTGTGTGTAAATGATGGACATGGTAATCGCGACATCACACATTAATTTATGATCTCCTGTTTTCAAAAGCAGGTTTGTCTTTTTGTTTTGTTTTTTTAAACGGGAATAATATCATTAACACTCTTTGATGGCTGAGGGCTCATTCTGAGCTATGGTAATTACATATTGTTGTGTCATCCTGGAGGAGTCAAACTACCTGTGTAACCTGTGTAGGGTCCAGGTATCCCTTCATGTTACCGGTAGTGCAAAACTAGTGAAAAAACATTCAGAAAAGTTGAGGAAGGAAAAATGTCAGCGGCTTGCACCTGTAACACCATTCCTTTTTTTGAAGGTTGCCTCATTGTTGCCCCTCCAGTGCAACTGAGGTTAATTTCATTAACACCAAAGCAGCGGAAACTGATCAATATCCCAGAAGTTTAATTGTCTTGATACTATTCTCTGATTAAAAAGCGTTACTCTAATTTTTTTGAGCATTGTCTTTACTACCATTTCTACCATTACCATTTCATTTCTTAAGTGAGTCAGCGCCCTGTATCGTATGCTGCTTCTTCTTCTGTTTTATCCAGAGGTGTCCATAATTTACAAATAAGCTTGATACTGTCTTCAGTAAGACCAAAATAGTGACATCATAAACCCAACACAGAAGCGTTAGCGCATAAATCAAGTGAGAAGAAGGTTCATTTTCTCATGGAATACTATCGCTTCATTTTGAAACTGGATAGGTTGCCCCCTGCTGGCCATTAGAAATAGTACTTCATTTGCACTTCCACATCAGCTGTCCTTTTCAGCTACATCGATCTTTTTTATGTAGTCTCTGACTTGAAGAAATGCTTGAAGGTAGATTAAAAAGAGAGGGAGGGGTTGGACAAGAGTCACTCTGTGGTGTTTAGTGCTTTAATATCAGTGCATGAACATTAGCTTAGACTGCAGAACTTGATGAATAAAGATTGTCAGGCAACAATTATAAACACTGCAGCCAGTGAAAGCATTTTAAACCCCGATGTGCATCCAGAAATAAGCAATGCAAGTTTGTGTCCTCTGGCCTCTGTTTCTTGCTGTTTATTTCTGTGAGCTTGAGCATCTTCAGCATATGTTTACATTCAAAGATGTTCATGTACCCTTAGGTGTGATTGAACGCTGGGAGTTGCTCAAGGCTCAATCCAGATGCAGCGAGCATGACGGCTCTGAGGAGCCTCAGCAGCTCAGGTGTGATCTCGACAACATCACTTCCTGGTTAGAAAATGTGATCCCGGAGCTGGACCGCCTTCAGGAGTCCGACCCAGCGGCCAGTATTGAGGAGATGGAGGCCAGAGCTAAAGAACTAAAGGTAAGATTTAATACTGAACATAAAAACTGCATGACGGATTTGTTTTAATCATTAAAAAAAAGTAAAAAAAAATTGGAGCAGTGTTAGCCTTTACATACAGTAGGAACTTGAGCAAACTGGACGTTGCACTTGTGTAAAGTATAGCTAAGTTATTCCTGGGTGCTTTAGATGCCCAGATTTATATTCTCAGTACACTGATTGATGTTCACCATTGCTCTTTTTTATTTGCAGGAGATGCAGAAAATGTTTACTCACTACAAGTCTATCATGCTGTCAGTCAACCTGCGGAGTGAGGAAGCTCCAGAAGCACAGGAGAAACTGACGAGTATGAACAGAGACTGGAGCAGAGCGTGTACTGGCCTCCAGCAGTGGGACACCAGCCTGAGGAAGAAGCTCATGCAGTGCCAGGTGAGAGTAAATACCATAACAGACTATTAAACAAACTCAAGACTTGTTTTAAGACTTGAAAAAAATTTTTTTTCACGTGATCCTTTCTAAACTTAAGGATAACAGCAGTATTAGCACTTTGATGAATGTTTCATTTAATAAAATCATTTACTGTTCAAATAGACTTTCACAAGTAAAGTAACTCATTTTTGTGAAGTTGCAGAATCTTTGACAAGTAACAAGAAAAAGTGATAAAACTATTTTCAAGTTGAATTTGATTGATAACATTATTATTTTCCAATTTTACTAAATAATACTTAATTTAAGTTTTTGTTATTGTGAATTATGCAGTGATAATTGTGTAATGACCATCTTTCATGCAAATGCTAATGTAAATAAAGTCACCAGCCACCTAATTAGTTACAGCTTGTTAGCACTGGGTTGGACCCTCTTTTGCCTCTAGAACCGCCCTAATTCTTCATGACATAAATTCATCAAGGTGCTGGAAACATTCCTCAGAGGTTTTGCTCCATATTGACATGATAGCTTCACACAGTTGCTGCAGATTTGTCGGCTTCACATCCCAAAGGTGCTCTCTTAGATTGAGATGTGGTGACTGTGGAGGTCAGTTTTGTACAGTAAACTCATTGACATGTTCACAAAACCAGACTGAGATAATCTGACATTTGTGGCATGGTGTGTTATTGCTGAAAGCATAAAGAAATGAACCTGGTCAGCACCAAAACTCAGGTTTCAAGACTTAATTTGTACTAAGAAACTGAAAGTTTGCCAAGAAAATATCCCCCACGTCATTACACCATGACCACCAGCCTAAACCTGTGATACGTGGTAGGATGGATCCATGCTTTCATGTCATTTACGCAAAATTCTGACTCTACCATCCAAGTGTTGCAGCTAAAAATCAGGACTCATTAGATCACACATCGTTTTTAAAAAAATCTTCTCTTGTCCAACTTTGGTGAGGTCATGTGCATTATAGCCTCAGTTTCCTGTTCTTAGCTGACAGGCGTCGCCTTCTGCTCTAGTTGATCTGCTTCAGAGTTGCTGTTCAACATCCTGGACATACATAGAGAGATGCTCTTGTGCAGACCTCTGATTCAACAAGTCGCCGTTTGAGTTACTCTTGCTTTCCTTTAAACTTAAAGTAGTCTGGGCATTCTCCTCTGATCTCATTAAGGTATTTTCACCCAGAGTACTGACGCTCACTATTTTCTCTTTTTCGGACCATCACCTGTAAACCCAGAGATGGTTGTGTTGGAAAATCCCTGTAGATATCCAGACCAGCCTCTCTGGCACCAACCACCATGCAACATGACCTTCCTTCCCCATTCTGATGCTCTCTTTGAAATTTAGCAGGTTGTCTTGCTGCCATGCGATTGGCTCATTAGATTCTTGCGGTACAAACAATTGTACCTAATATAGTGGCTGGTGAGGTCAAACGTGAAGTCTGAATGGACGTGTACGTAAACTGCAATTTGAGAATTCAGTGCATCTAAAGCACACAGTGCAAAGTATTAAAGAGGAGAATTATTTTTGAAAAGCAGTTGGCAAAATGTTTGTTTTTTCCTACCTTAATTTGGAAGGAAAAAAATCTAGTGATGTAAGTAGAAATGAAAATGTCAAAATTTACATGAGCTGAAGTTTCAGCTGAACTGCTCCACTATAACAAATGACCTTTAACTTTTTTCCCATACAGGAGTTTCATGAAAGCCTCCACTCTCTGCTGCTGTGGCTCGCTCACGCAGAGAGCAGACGCTACGCAGTGGACATCGACCACCCAGACACGACTCTCACAGCGCTGCAACAGCACAGCAACACACTCACTGTAAGCAGAGAGGCATGTTTGCTTAACCAACAAATAATTAAAAAAGTCGATTCCTGTCCTCGCAGATCTGCTGCTGACACTGTGTTTCAGGCTAGCATTCAATATCTTTACACTGAGCATGTGAAGTCAAAAAGGTTTATCCAGTCATTTATTCAGCTTGCCGTGCTGTTCAGTTCACTAGAAATAGTTACCATTTTTGTTGTTTGTGGTCTGCAGGCTCTGCAAAAAGAGCTGCAGGACAGGCAGGCTCATCAGGCCTCCCTTCAGACTCTGTGGTCTCAGCTCCAGCCTGAAGACGGCGCAGAGGAGAGCGACGAGGCTCGGGAGAAACTCCACGTGACGGGGAGCAAGCTGAAGCTGCTCCTGAAGCAGGTGGATGGCGACCTCAGCAACCTGCGGCAACGTCTGGTAAAGGCTCAAAATATTTTCTTTCTGCACATCCAAGAGCTGTCCTGAGATTTTTTTTACAGCATATTGATATAGACATTTTATTTACCTCAGGACTGTGAATCTGCAACAGCTGCCCGGTGTCAAAGTGTTTCTCAGGAGGCTGCAAATTCGAAGAAAGGCTCCTCCACTCAAAGGTAAGTAGCAGCGCAGATAACGTTGTTTGCATTTCATGTCTTCTTGTACTAAACATCATGTGTTTTGCAGAGAGAAGCGGGAATCCTCTCCCCCTCGATCCTTCTTCTACCGGGCCCTGCGTGCCGCCTTCCCTCTTCAGCTCCTGCTGCTGCTCCTCCTGCTCCTGCCCTGCCTGATTCCAATGTCGGAAAGTGACTCCAGCTGCACCGTGACCAACAACTTTGCCCGGTCCTTCCACCCCATGTTGCATTACACCAACGGCCCACCGCCCACTTGATTGTAATATTTATGGGATAATAGAAACTTTCTAAAGGAAACGGATGAACGTATGTCACCATGCTGTCATGTTCAGTTTCCCAAAGTCTGAAAACTGTAAAGATTTGCCAGCAGCTCTTTTGTCTTTCCATCAAGAAAAAACACATCACGGCAAAAAAACCCAGCTTTGCATTACTTAGTCTAATGATATAAATGTTTTAACTTCATCCAGGAAATCAATCACTTCAGCCACTAGGAGACCACTTTCACAAACTTTAGGAGTCATAGATGAGGTGTTGACAACTGATGATAATCCTCCAACACGAGGATTATCATCAGATGATGGACGAGTCACCAAATCTATTTCTAGTGAGGTACAGTAACTGATCAGTGAGTCCATTATCCTGTTAATCAGGTAAGAACATGTAAATCACAGCATAAAAAAAAAAAGCTACGTATAATAAATAATGATTCATTCGACAGATGACGAAGCCACAGTGGATTTTCAAACTCGGTCTGAAAAGTGAAGCCAGTGCACAAGTGCCTTAAACCTTAATCCTTTCTAATGGTGGCAAGAAAAGTCAGGTTGTATAGAAGTCCATGAGAAAACGACCCTACGTCTTATTGAGTGGTGATCTCAGTAAACAATTTCATGACGAGTTTCATTTGTTAGTCTTTTTTAATAGAGCACGATGCTCATTTTATACACAAAGGCCCAACTAAAGTACAGATTAAGGCAGTGTCACTGACAAGTGGCTACCATGTGAGGATTCATCATCTTCCGCTTCAAAACACCAAGAAAAAGTAAGCAATAGGGTGGCTGCAGCCATCTTTTACGTACAGTTTGATTTTTCACTGACTAAACCGTTTTTTTGTTTGTTTTTTAATCTAGCCAGACACTGAACTCTTGTTTTTGAGATTTGCATGTTTTTTATTTCATTTACTTCATGAACTCTTCACATTTCATTTTGCATTTTCCTGCCTGCTCGACTGAATTCTGCAGAACAGCGCTGATTAAATTTGAATGTATTTGATAAAAAGCCAGCTGAAAGTCTTTTTTAAAAAAAGAAAAAACACATTCTTGTATACTGAGTTTTTCTTTTTAGATGTGATTTTGTCTTGAACAGATTGTGAGTGGACATTTCCACACCTCCTCTTGCACTGTTGAAACACTGTAGATTCAGCATTATGTTTATGTACAGAATGCAATAATATAATACTTATTTATAACTTCAAAAGGTGGATTTATAATCATTTTTTTGTTCTTGTAGTAAATGTTGACTGGTTTAAACAGACTGGCTTATCCTTTATTTTATTTTATTTTATGAGGTATTGAGCCATGCTACCAAACAGGAGAAATGCCAAAACTTGGCTAGAAACAGAATCTGAATGCACTTTTGTGCCAAACATATTTGCTTTTCTAAAAAAAAAAAAATCTCTATAGACTCTATAACCTCCTCTCTTTTTTTTCTTATTTATTCATTTCTATTATCCATGAGTGCATGTGTACTATGGCAGTGCCAAAGTTGACAAGCAGAAAGAGTACGGGAATGGGGAGAAAATGGATAAAAAGATAAGAATAGAGTGGACAGAGCACAAGTGGAAGAACACAACGGGGTCTTCAACTGCTAAAGCTGTAAGAAAAACCAAATGAACAAACATGGATACACAAACCAACAATCTTGTTGTTTTGTCTCTCTGTGAGTGTGAGTGTATGTGTGTTTGTGTCACAAAATGTACTTTTGTAATGAGGGTGAGAACCTGCAAACAAGGACCCAGAGGCAGGCAGTCAGAGGAGGTCAAAGTTTGACCTCAAAGTTTATTAGAATTCATTCAAAATGCGCGCACACTTGCAAATCCTACCAAAAACATAACCTCCTTGGCAGAAGTAATACATTGCTCATTTTTTTAACACCAGCATCTTAGATTAGGCGCATTCTATGTCAGGTTCCTACTTCTACATCCTACATCCGAGACCTCTGCCGGTGTTCAAGCAGTGCTGATCAGATGCTGGATCTAATGAGGGGTCCCTTTGGTAAAGGGATCGTTTTAATTTATCGAGCCAAACCCACAGTACTCTGGATAACACCATTCAATGTTTTAAGTTAATCGCAGTTAGAGATTAGGACTGGCAGTTCTGGAAAGACTACTCGGGGGACCCTTTTTAAAAGATTTTATTTGGTTCAGAGAACACTCCCGCTCCATCCGAGTGACACCGGCAGTTTTCTGTGACTTACGCTACCCTTTGTATGGGATGCATTTTGTTTCTCCCAAAATCACCAATCATTTTTGGCTAAAGAAAATGACTTAGTGCTTTTCTTTCTCAAGTTTTTGAATTTTATATTTACTTTTTTTTTAATTTCCAAATTAAAATTTATCTAGTTATAGTATCTCTGTTTTAAAAAAAAAAAAAAAATTTGTGGTATAGACTAAAGAGTGTATTCAAAATTAAACAGTAACATTTACTTCCGCTGATCATTTGTAAGCTGGCCAAACACAGTGTTTGATAAATAACAAATAAGACAAAAGGGTCCTCTTTCGTATCGTTTTACTGGTTTACATATTCATCAAACATTTTCCCCAGAAAAGAACAAGAAGTACCTGTGCACAGTGCTAAAACAGTTTGGTGACAAAGGCTGATGAGAGTAAAAGCACAGGCTGTACAGAAGGACCAGAGAGTCCAGAGGCCTCCGTTTGATGAACCTTGCAGTGATCCTGATTGTTGAAGCTCCATCATGTCACAAAGAGCAACTGTAGCAAGTTCAGAAGTACAAAAATAGTAATTTTCTTGAAGTGCTACGTTGGCATAAGAGCAACAGTGGTCATGTTTCACAGAAAACAAGTAAGGCATCTTTGACAATAAAGCACAGACAGCTGAGAGCAAGTAAAAGGCACCAGCTGGACACAGCTGGATATTTTTCTTTTTCAAATAACTGCATTTAACAACAATAGAGTCGGCATTCAGTTGAGGAATTATTTTTATGTCTGTTTTTTAAGCTAAAGAAGAAAATCAGAGTAGCCACATTCACTGCTAATTAGCTTAAGTTCGGCTAGAAATCACCCTCTTAGCTGGAGTTCTCTTGTTAATTTTAACCCAGATAAAACAACTCTGTGAGCAATACAACAAATACATGAGATGCTAACAAAGTAACTGCTTTGTGCAAATGCTGCCTTTAATGACAATACACACTACTCAAAAATAAATGAGGGTAACGCTCAATAATCACAATATAAGAGATGGTCAGGTAAACTTCAGGGACATCAATCTGTTCAGTCAGGAAGCAGAAACCATCGTGAATCTATTTCTCCTGCTTTGGTGTAAATGGCAACCCCCAAGAAGGGAATGCTTTTGCACTCGGTGGCACGAGCCTTATCAAGATTCTGACAGTTTGGTCAGGAACATGCACTCGAATAGTCCAGTGGAGTTCATTTTTTAGGGCTCCTCCTGTTCCTCCTCACAATAATAAGAAGACGATATCAGTTCAGCTGCTGCATTGATACCCTTTTACTGTCCTGTCCAGCTCTCCCTGTGTAATTGCCCGTCTCCTAGTATTCATCCTTCTCCATATTCTTGAGACCGTGCCCAGAGACATGGCAAGCCTTCTTGTAACAGCGAGTATGAATGTGCCATCCTGGAGGAGTTGGACTGCCTGTGCAGCAGGCGCTGCTTTGTGTCACTAGTAGTAACACAAGTGAAAAAAGCGACACCAGAGAAAGATCTGTCAGGAGGGATAAGGAGAGAGAAGTGGTCTAAGGCCACCACGTGCCAAACCAGTCCATGTTGGGGGGTTATATCGTTGCACCAACAGTGCAACCGGTTGCACCAAATTAAGTGGAATGTGTTAACAATGGCTTATGGTTCTTAACAGGACAGATTGATATCCCAGAAGTTTAACCTATCTTTTTGTTATACGGTAATGATATACTGCAGTCTTCAGATTTGATTCCCTTACACGAGGATATAGAGTATTATCTTTGTGCATCATAATTCCCTGGGTTGTCTATACATGGGTGCAAACTGCATTTTTTTATTATTATTCATGCATGACATTGGTCTTTATTTCTTTGTTTGCTTTTTGTTCTCTGGTTTTGAAAACTATATCAATAAGTTGATCTACATCTTCAAAATAAAAACAAAATTAAAAATTAATGGATTTTTGAAATTCATTGACCAAATAAATTTTCATTTGCAACTGTTGGATGGACAGAACTTAGCAGATGAAGATGTGACCCTGGTCTGTGGAAAATCCTAAGTGTTTTACTGCATAGACCCAACAATAAACTGATTAAGTAATCAGCAGTAATCAATAACGACAATCTTTTGTTGCAGCCTTGACATTAAAGTCCATGTGTATAGAAAAGCCACTTAAGCATTAAAACATCCACACACACAAAGTCAAAACACAAACTGAGATTTGTTGAAGAAAACACACCAGTGAGCACTGTAAGTTTCACAGTATAAGATTTCTTTAACTCAGACTTAAAGTCTGAGTTTTCTGCAGCAGACCCACTGCTCCTTGTTTTGGGGAATCAGTTACACATAAGCTGTTTGTTCCAGCAAACTGTACAGGCTCTGATTAATCAGTTTAAAAAGGCATGCTGTCATTGGGAGGTGTGATCAAATCAGCTGTGATTTGTTTTTCTGCATGGTTTTCATTGGTTGACTGACCGATTTAATGGTCCTGTCACATATTTGAGTATAGCTGAGTGAGCAGGTTTGACAGTTTGTTCCTGTTTCTCTTT
>VUQG01030101.1:0-15091 GCA_015106755.1 Etia nguti | reverse complement strand
TGAGTCTTCTGAGGAACGTGAACGTCTGTGAGAAACAAAGTCCTCGCAGGCCCGGCGTCCTCGCAGGTCTGGCGTCCTCGCAGGCCCGGCGTCCTCGCAGGCCCGACGTCCTCGCAGGTCTGGCGTCCCGCAGGCCCAGCGTCCTCGCAGGCCCAGCGTCCTCGCAGCCTTGCCGTTAGCTGAGCTGAGAAGTGTTTTGGATTCACCGTGGGAGGAATGAAAGCAGCCAGCGTTCAGCTCTCAGCTGCCAGCACGGCTCAGACCGCTTCACTGATTCACTCGAGCTCTTTCGCCCAGGGTACACAGCTGCTCTACTTTCTGCTTCTTTTATTGTTGTCCACTTCTTCTGTGCTGAACCACACCAACCCTTTCCTCAGCAGCTGAGAAAAGCTGTAATCTGCAGATCAATACAGCGCACCGGAGACTTTAAACCCTCTCACGGCCGTCTCTGAATTTGTGCTCGTCGATCTGCACGGAAGACGTCGAACGAGGAATGAAAAGAACACGGAAGAAGCCATTGTCTTCTTTTTTTATTACTCCCAGCAGATATGCACAACAGTCGTGGAGGACTGAGCCCCGGCTACGTGCTCTAATTAATGATTTCATTATTTCTGAGAGTGGCTGCGCCTCCATCTGAAGCCCCGGTTTCTTCTTTGTCTCGCTCGCTCATTACATAGTGATGTCATTATAATTTCACCTCTTTCTTCTTCTGCTGTTTCTTTATAGCTTCTTACATAAGCACCGCAATTTGATGCTGCACAACAGACACTGAAAGCACTGAGGTTAAATTTAACGGGACACCAACTGTGCAGACATGGATGTAGCCTTATAGGAATGCACTCGGTCACTGTGTGCGTGCATGCAGTGAAGTTTGAAAGTTGAACCAAATATTTATGAAGTATTAACACTGAGTGAACAACATGAAATCCTTTTATTTGATGGAGAGCGGCGGCTGTCAGACCCTGAAGTCCATTTATGTTTTCATTAATTCGTCTTGATCGAGTTAGTGCGATGAATAACTTTAGTGTTTCTTAAACTCCGGACTTTGTTTCAAGAGTTCACTTAACTTTTAAAACTTTGATGTTTCACAGCAGTTTCAAAAATGCTGCCTAGAGTTTCATTATTGTAACATTATGATGATTATACTGATCTTATCTTGTGATTCAGGCTATAAAAATGAGAGTTTGTCCTGTAGGACATATAAAAGTTTCAAAGGTTTTACAGTTATTAAATACATACTGTAAGGTAGCCATGGCAACCAGGAGAAGCCCAGGTGACACACACAGACACCTGCCGCACCGCCGCTGTGAGGTCACTGGGAACCCCATCATAGATCTGCTGCAGCAGATGACTCTGTGCTCGTTCCACCGAGGACGTGTGGTTTTATGAGGACGGCGCAGTGCTGTATCATCTGAACTCCTTGTCGAGGAGGTGCTGGCTCTCATATCTGCAGCCTGCTTTCGCTGGTGTGTTAATGCTGCTTAATGTTCTCTCGTTTCCTGGATGAACGTTTCGGACGAGCCTTCAGAGGCGCGTCTCCGAGGGCTTGTGGTGAAATGTTGCTCGCACTCACGGTTGGACTGATGCTCTGAAGTCTCCCGCAGCGCCGTCTTCAGGTCTATTTTGTCCTGTGGGCTTTATCACTGTGGCGTGATTCGGCCCTGCGGACGCAACGCCTCGTCGCTTCGTCGGGCAGGATTACTCGCCAGTTAGACGAGTATCCGTTGTGACCTCTGCTCTCACTGCTGCAGCGTGCCTTTGCAGGGCACTGTGCAGCATTTTGCATTTTTCTGTAATAACTGGCCTGAAAACGTTCACGATCAGAGGGCTTCCTAATCAAGCAGCACTTATTACAAATGCACACTGCAGGAAGGGACGTGTGAAATGCAAGTCCACTCTGGAGCTTTGTGTAAACGCATGAAAACTGGTTTTCAGGATAATTTAGGTTTGAAATGCTGTTGGTTAACTTCCAGATTGGTATTTTTCTCCTGGACCGTACGACAGCAGCTTTGCACGAGTCATAGTTTAAAGAATAATCCTCCTTCATCTCACACTGAGCCTCGGTGCAGTCCATCATAATCCTCATCCTGTAGTTCCTGGATATGTGTGAATGCAGCGAGACTGTGCACTGGTCCACAGCAGTGTTTAAACACAGTGACGTGTGTGAGTCATTTCTCAGAGCGCCTCCCTGTGTCATCATCCCTCTGTATGCACAAGCTCTTTAATCAGTTTAAAGCTGAAACCTAATTGTTGTTGTTATCCTTATTCATGACTTTTCAAATGATTGTTTTACAAAAATACAAAAAAACATGTTCTGCTGACTCATGTCTCAGATTTTACTATAAAAAAATGGATTCAGTTTTTTGTCTTTTATGGCAGGTGGTCTAATAAATGCATTCAAATACTGAAGCATTGGCTGTTTTTAGAACACGCGATGCTGACCAACAGCAGCCACAGTGCTTGTATGTGTTTGCATGTAAACATCTGATTTATGGACGTGACTCCATGATGTAAGCGAACAGGAAGACGAATATCGTGTTACAGTTGTTGCATGTGCTGGTTCTGCTGCTGCGTGCTGTGCATGTAATCAGATTACACATGTGGCGTTATCCCGCTGACACCCAGAGAGACAAACGGCTGAATGTAAAGCTCAGTCTTGGCGATAGATTAAAACAACAGTAAATAATTTCATACTTTTCTTTGTTGTGTTTGATTTATTGGTAAACTGTGTGTCTGAGTTACACTCACCTGTGCAGGTGACAGGTTCGCTAGCTTAATCTTCCATCTGTTAACCCAAATCTACTGACTGGTGGAGAATCCACTGACATGTTTCAATGCACTATTTAATTAGAGTGTGCTCATAACGTACAGTCTTTTATTTTCAAACTTCTGTGGCGCTGCTAACGTGTCATACTAACGTCTGTGAACCAGCACCGCTGTAAAAACTTAAACCAACTTCATCTCTGTAACGTCCTCCACGCTGCGAGGGCGGGGCAGCTTTGAACTTCTTCATTACACATTTATGATTTTACAAAACTGGCATAAAGACTGTAATAAGACCGCGCTGTTCAAAACGGTTAATTCCACACTCGGATCTGTTTGTTGTCTCTTCAGCTGCAATCACGGCCGACACGCAGCCGCCATAATTACATACCTGTTCTGTCTGTCATTGCTTCACCTCATTATATCATCCTCGCCAGAGGCTCAGCTCCGTCACACTCCTCACTGCTGCTTCTTCTACATGACTTATTTTTCATGCTGCAGAGAAACGTCAGAGGCAAAGCTCCAACACAACAGGAAGTTAGTTAGTCTAACCACACAACACTGGTGTCAGACGTTCACACCAGCTGCGCACCTGAGTGTCGGCACAAAGCTCACCTGGACGCCGGAGTCGGGCCCATCGTTTAGATTTTCATGGATAGTTCGTCACACAGGAGTCGTTCCACAGTTGGAGGTGACAGAGAGTCGAGGAAGGCGGATTTTGGGAGAAGGGACACAAAAAGAGTTACAGAGCGAGGAAGAAAGTCGACATTAGGCCTGAAAACAATGACTGAAGGTGCTCGGTGTGATTTACACTGTCATCACTGTTGACGTCCATCCGTCATGTTTCTTCTGCTTATCCAGCTCAGGCTTGTGTGGGTGCTGGAGGCAGGGTACACCTGGACAGGTCACAGAAAACAAAAACACGTTCAAACGTAGAATAAATGTGTCGTATTTGAGCTCTCGTGTATTACAGGCGCACAGCCTGACTCTGTCGTGTCAGTGACGATTGATGACGCCCTGACCTTTTCTCGTCGTTACCAGATCTCGTTAATACACCACGGCTTTGTCTCCTTTGTTTCTGACAAATTATGTAATGTGTTCTCGTTATGCGAGTGCAGTGCGGGCGCTGGAAGTGTTTGTGGGGCCGACAGGAAGTGGAGTGTAAACATGGAGCATCTGTATGCAGGCTGCAGCCTGATGCAGTGTTTGGAAGAGGCAGATGGAGAGTGGGAGGACGCTGCAGGAGCAGAGCCGCCGTTCTCAGGAAGACGCCTTCGTGCTTCAGAGGAACTCGGCGGTCCTCGGAGAGGAAACCTTTGTTCTGCTGATCAGCAGCAGCTCGGGGGGCAGGGTGTCAGACTGGTCTCAGGCTCGTGATGGTTTATTTCACTGTAACACAGATTATTGATGTGTTATTTACGATGCTAAAGATAAATGCTGAAGTTTCTCCTGTCCTTCCTCGTGATGTTGGGAATCAAACTTTTCCACCTGAGCGGTCTCAGTTGTCCCGAGTTTGGACACCTGTCTTCATCGCAGACTCATCCTCAGCCTTCGTCTGTGACACAAACGTCGTCTCCGTTCTTCGTCTTCTGCTTGCTTGTGCCATAAACGATGGGGATGCTGGGACCTCCCATCAGCCTGCGGCTGCCTTCGTCTTCCTCGTTGGTGCTGTAACGAGCTTCTCCCGCGAGCCCAAGCTGCCACAGACTGTTAGAGCATCCTGACAGCGCTGCTCAGTCCTCCAGGTACCAGCTGGTGACGCAGAATGACGGTGAAGCTGTCGTCTCCACCAAACCTGTTTCCACCTTCAGTTTCTAATCTCAGTGAAAGTCTCCGTCATATTTTAAAGTATTTAAAGCAGATTAAAGGCCGACCTCTCTGTGGACCGCTGATGCTTCCAAATGATTTACGGGCATAACGTGAGTGCCGCTTCATGGATTGATCTGAATGCATTGTGCTCTAATGTGCTTTGGATTTGAGCCGTCGATAATCTCCGAGGCCTCCTGCAGGGACGCCGACCTCCTGGCATGAAAGGATGAACTGGTTAGCAGGTTTCTGCCACCGCTCTGTTCACGGACACGAGTCGAGCCAAACCCCAGTAACTCACATCGTCCTCTGAGTGAGCGTTATCAGAATTACACCTGTTGAAACCAACGTCGCCTCCAGGGTTTCTCCCTCTGTTTTTCAGAGAGATTCTCCTCTTCTGACCTTTGACCTCTCACTGAACAGAGTAGGAAACATGAGAGCAGCACAGCTCTGGCTTCAGGTGTGAAGCTGCTCATCTTACAGCACACAGCAGGAAGCCGTCCGCTTCAGACTCATCACAGCAAAGGGTTTGCCCACACAGAGACTTTAGTGCTTTCAGAGTCGAGTCAATCGATTTATAATCATAAAAAACATCAAAGCATAAAATAATTTTAAAAACTACTTCCTGGAGGCGTGGTGTGCAGCAGGAAGGACCGCCATCAGAGCCCTGCAGATCACATTGATATAGAAAGGAAAGATTGGATTAAGCTGCAGGAAAATGCTCCTGATTATAAACTCTTCAAAGCAGAATTCAGCGGCGTGATCAGTTTATTTCCACCTGAGGCAAACGGCGGGCCGTATGACTCTGTTCGGCAGCTTTAAAGGAAGACGGCGGCGAAGAGTCGGACGCTGGGCTGAACTCCTCATCCCTGTTGATGCAGATTCAAGGTTAGTTAGGTGAGGAGGATCGCTGAGGCGGGCCGACAGATATTATCGGCTGTGTCAGTTTTTTATTTTAAAGCGTTACTCGTCGACCTTTGTGCAGCAGCTGTTCTGGGCCAACAGTGATGGTGATAGACAGATGGTTCATCCAATCACCTGCCAAGTAATTCTACAATCGCTGTTTCCAAATATTTTCCAAGGGTTTTGTGTCCTAGATGGTTCAAAGTGTCTGAGGACAGTTCTCCTTCTTTAGTCACAGAGCCAACTGACTTTAACTGGGGTAAATCCAAATTCTATTCATTTGTTTATTTTAATCTGTTTTCTACACAAAAAATCACCATTCAAGTCAGATGTCTGAATCACTGATAGTGGAGATTAGACTGAAATTGGATCCTTTCACTTTTAAATGTCTAAAAAAAAAAAAAAAAAAAAAATTTATAAAAAAAAAAAAAAAAAAAAAAAAAATGAAAATTTAAAAAATCTAACAGGATGCAGTCACGCTGTAATAATCGAGGCCAAAACTAAAAGATAAATACAGAAATAAAGCCACAGACTTCTTTTAATGTGCAGAAAGATTTGAAAATAAATGATTAAAACAAAGTAAAATAAAAGTAAATAAAAAATAAATAAACAAGTTTAATAAAATAAGCTGAAAGTAAATATGCTCTGAATGAGGAGTGAAATTAAAATGAAATTAAAGTGAAATGAAAATAAAGAGTAAATAATAAGAAATGGAAACAGTGGTTACTGGATGTAAGCCCAGTTCTGTGAGTAAAAGGCCTCACAGTTGGTTCAGGTTCGGTATCTGGCCTGAGAACATGCTGGAGCAGCTGGGGCTCAAACTACCAACCTTTCAGCATGTTTTCTTGATTGCTGACTTACTGGAAGGTGAAGTTTTTGTCCAGTCTGAGGTTTTGGATGCTCTGTCAGCAGCTCTTAATTAGCATAAATATGTATTTTGGTCAGTTTGGTTTCAGCTGAAGACAACCTACCACATGATGACATGTTGACACCTCCGCCATGTTTTCATATGATGATGCTACTTGGAGGACGTCGTGTGGTCCCAGGTTTCCTGTTGATGTGAAGCTTAACGTTGAGACCAAACAGTTTAGCTTTGAATCTTGAACTTTGCCTTGTGCTCAGATGTCAGGTTTCTGGAAGCAACGATGGATTTCGGGTTTACACCGAGAGAGTTTTTCTGTGGTTGGGCTGTTGGGCTGCACAGCTCATGCTAACATGTTAGTTTCATCCTCGGCGGACTCTGGCTGACGGCCTGTGGACTGAAGTGAAACCAGCAGCGTCTTAGGGATGAACGTTTCACAGGCTAATGAAGAAATAAAAGATAAACCTGAGTTCTCTGTGCAGCTGTGGTAGGCGGAGGCTTCCAGTGACCGAAGAGCAGCTGTGTGAAAATCTGCAAGAGTGACGTGAACCACAGAGTGACGCAAACCTGTGACCATGAAAAGACAACACGCCTCTGTGGAAACAGCTGAGCTCAAAGACTCTGCGTCAGCAGAGACGTCTGATCGGTACAAATATCACCGAGGGGTTTCAGGACCCGCCTGAAACAAATGCTCATCTGTCCAGATGTTGGAGAGCAGGTTTTAGTGCAGAGAACAGAAGGAGGCAGAAAGTAGGAAGGCTGGCACAACCTTTAAAGGAAACCGACTGTGTGGAGGCCGAGGAGCAGCTCCATCTGCCGCCATCGTCACAAGAACGTCCGCTTTCAGAGAGCAGACGAGTTTAAGAAGGATGACGAAAGTTTGAAAACGTAAAAGAATTCTGATGATTAATAAAGACAAAAAAAATCTATTTAACAAAATGTAAAAGTGAGAAAAATAAAGTAAAATAACAAAATTAATTTACCAATTATACCAATAATTAAATAAAATACATGAACAAAATATTGATTTAAACTTGAAGAATAAAGCTGGTAAAAGTGTTTTCATAATGATGTAAATACACATTTTAATAATGTAAAAAAATATGAAAATAAAATCAAAATATTTCAAGAATAAAGGAAAATAAATTATTAAACAAGAAACAGTCAGAGCTCAAACCTCCACCAAGGCAGCTCAGTCTGTAGACACTATTATTATTATTATTATTGTTATTCTTGGTTTTATTTATTTTCTATATGTTTTGTTTTCTTTGTTCTTTTTAAACGTTCTTTAGGAAGTTTAGTAAAAACAAATGTGAAATGATGTCTCGTCACATGGTCATTTCTATATGCTGACGTCACACGTGGATGTCAGTTCAGTTGTATTTGTATAAATCACACACCTGAATCAGCTGAAGGCATTTATAAGGTAAAGCCCGACAATAACACAGAGGAAGGAGACGCGAGGGGAGGGAGGCGGGACGGAGACAGGCAGAGAGGAGTAATCCCAGGCACCGACCCCGGGGCTCTGTCTGTGCTGCAGCATCACGTGTACCAATCATAGTTTCTACGTTACAAGACTTTCTGACATTTTTCCATGAAGCTGGCCGTGACGGCCTCGCTGCATGTGAGCAAATGGATTGTTAACATGAGCCCACTCTACACTCTGACAGAGTTCACAGACATGTTTACAGACAGAGAGAAACATGGCGGACATCTACTCGTACTATTGGATATGAAGGTTAAACAATAAAGTTTAAAAACACTGTCACATTTAGAGATTAAAGGAAAGGATGTGGGTGAGAACTGCTGGGGATAAAAACTGAAATAATCTGATAAGTGAGCTGTCCATCATGGAGGATGTTCTGAATCCAGGCTAAAAACATTTGGACGGCTTTCTGGGCGACGTCCGAGTGTGCCGGAGTCATTAGTCTGCCAAAGAAACCCCGGAGGACACAAAGAAACGACTCTATTTCCAAAGGATTTACATCCATGTGAGGCGCGGAAGTTGTTTTAAAGGTCGAGGCAGAAAATCTCTCACATATTAAGAATCCGGTCTGTGCTTCTCACAGCCGAGGACGTCCAATAAACGACCGCCGGCATCGATTCTCAGAGCAGATGTGACATTTTCCAGGAGCGGACGTCTCGCTCTGGAGCAGAATGTTATTTGAGCTGAACGGTGCCGAAGTGCGAGCTCATCTTCGCTCGGCTCAGAAATGTGTGAGCGCAGTTAGTGAAGGGCCGCTGGTTTAATCCACACGTCCATCTGCAGCCACGTGGCCGCGAAGGAATCGATGCTGACCTTTGAACCCAATTTGACTGCAATCAGTTCACCAGAAACAGAAAACAGGCCTCATCGTGATTCCAGCTCCTCACAGAAACTCTGAAGGGGAAGGTGTTTGAGCCGCCGCCGCGCTGCACAAACACAAACTGTTATTTGTGGAGTGAACAAAGTGTCTGAAATCAGCCTTAATCACAGTTTTCAGAATCTTCAGTTGAACAAACAGACACCGAGGAGCAGGCCGATGTTCACACCTGTGATCCAGACGCACAAACAGCCCAATCAGAGCTTCAGACCGAGTCCGTCATGTGATCAGTCATTAACGCGTGGAGGGGGGCGGGTCTGGTTCTGGGCTGAAGGAGATGGTCGACTATGAAACACATCACAGAAATGAGCCGTGCTCATGCCCTGCTCGTGTGATGTAAACAAAGACGCTGCTGTGACGTTTCACACACTGCTGTTTGTGCTGCTCTGGTTGTACATGAAGTTTGTGGTGATGAAAGTTCCCTTTGCCTTTAAATCTGCCGGAATGTGCACATTTTGTGCTTGTTTGGAGCAGATCAGAAACTGTTGACAGAAACATCTTTGTTTTATTTTGTCAAGATTCCAGTTTCTCACATGTGATGGTTTGCCAACTTTTCTGCACAGTGCATGTTCAGGGACAAACTTAGAAGACATAAAAATACCAAAACTGCTCGTTTAAATGTGCGCTCAAATAAAAGGATACAACACTCAAGAGACACGAAGCCAAACGGCAAATAGAAATGATGCATCGGGTCCAGTTATTCCATTTACTGACAGCAGTCTGTCCCTCACAGCCCTGTAGGGCCAATCCCTCTGAGTGATACATTCCTGTACAGCAGATGGAGCAAAACCATCTCTCTATCTCGAGAGAGAGAGAGAGACCCCCCATGCTAAGCAAGCCTACTGCAGACATGAGTGAGACAGATCAATGTGACGTTGCCTGGATCAACAAGGTCCGCGTCAGGTGTTGAGGAGCCAGGGTGTTGTATATATGTATATATATATAAGAAAAACTGTCACACTTAAACTTTGTTGTTGCTGTCACAGAATGCTGTTGAAAACTGATTCAGTTAAATTGGTCCACCTGTCAGTGACCAGCCAGGAAAACCATACTTGCTACATGTTTTAGGATAACGTGGTTGTTTTGCACACGTGCAGATTATTTGATGCAAACATTTTAATTTAATATTCAAATATGCAAACTTTAGGTTAAAGTGCAAATAAAAGTAGCCCCAGTATGGAGCCCTGCAGGACCCCTAACGAACACCATGTTTCCTGTTTCTCTCTATGGGACTAATATGAATCCACTGATTAGCTCCTTTATAAATATTAAAAAGTGCACCTCAGGTTACATAATCTGGTCTTTAATCCTTCTTTAGTTTTTGATGGCCTTCAGGTCAAACACAAAAACCCTCTGAAAATGTCACCGCGGACTCGGGGGATTACTGATCGCTGTTTTCTGATGTTCCACCAACAACTGATTGATTCATCCAAAGCAGGCAGCTGAGCTCTTCATCTGAGGATAACTGAGATGATATTTTAAGCTTCTCATTTCACACATTTGACACGTATTAGCTGCTAATAGAGCTGACAGACCTGACGTTTGGTTTCTGCAGCAGAAAGAAGTTCATTACTGGAGTCTTTGTGCTTTCTGTGTGCATTTAACCTGCAGACACATGTCTGAACGCACACGTGTGTGTTTGGGCCTCGCAGTGGATTAAACTCGACACGGTGTGAGGATGATTCTCTCTGTGGTGCCAGCAGGGTGCAAAGGGAGGCCGCGGGGGATTATCTGACATTTCCTTAATTTCACAGCAGAAGAAACAATGGTTCATATTTTCTCACGACTCTGTGGCGTCTCAGCTCGGGAATGGCATCCTTTCACTGTGAAAAGCTCGGGGCTCAGGTGGGCGACCACGTGACTCCTTGGAGACTAACACACATGATCATGGAGGTCTGCTGAAGGATCGCCTGAGCTCATGTATGATGTTTTTTAGGCTAATATCCGCATTTTATAAGTGAACCTGCACTTTGAGAAGTTTAACCTCTGTATTCTTTACAGTTTAAATGTAAGCTGAATTTGTTATTAGCTGCTCCGCTCTGGAGTGTGTCACAGACGGACAGATAACCAACTCTGGATTATTGTAATGCTGAGGAAAACCTAAAAACGGGTGGTTTCTGAGGCAGGTTCTGCAGTGTCGTTTGTAAAGCAGATTTGCAGACACGTTGGACGTGAGCAGTAATAATGATACGCTGCGATGATGTGCGTTTCCTGTCCGTGTCCTCAGATCTCACTGAGCTGAGAAAGATGATGATGTTTGGAGCAAATTGTGGCAATCGGGCACAAAGCACCATCACTCATCGCCTCCGTGAGATGTGTGTCATTTCAGGTTTTTGCCCCACTGGTGCGATCAGACGGAGCTGAATTATCTGTCAGCGACTCCTCTCTGCAAAGCAGCCACGAATATAACAACCGGTGTGACTGCATCACTGCGAGGCAGAGAGGAACGTGAAAGCAGGCGGATTCTGTTTCCTGTGATTTCAAAGCTGATTTTACTGATGAATAAGAGTTTCATTATTGATTTAATTGAGTGATTCTAATTAAAGTATTTCAGACAGATAATCAGATGGAGAATAAGAGCATTACAGCGTGAGCTGAAACTTAATGCCTGTAGTTCTAGTTTGTATTTGGTGACATTTGTGGAAACTGCAGCAGCAGATTTGTCAGCGAGCAGCTCCCGAGTTTAATGCACTCGTGGATGTTGAGACAAATGTCAGTGGATCAGTGTGAGACTGGAGCAAAGCTAAAATCAGACAGATTCTCAGGGAGCTTCTGCACCATCTTTTCGCTCAGATTTCACAGCAGATTTCTGGGGCTCCGTTTGTTGTTTGATGATATTCTCGGAAAGTGTAAATCACGCCGAATCAGCTGGGTCACATTTGGCTGAGCTGTGACTCAGAGGAGGAGTGAGATTATAACACAGACCGTGTGATCTGGATCTTTATCTTCCTCACCGTTTTCCATTTGAAGTGCCATTCATCATGAATGCCTTCAGCTGTGTGGGATAATCTGATCCAGCCACAATAAGCTGACGTTTCAGAGCCTGTTTCCTTGACAATGCAGACAGGAAATATGATGGCGCTCTGACTGGAGCGCGCAGTGTTTTCAGATTAAATATTAACGTCCCCTTCAGCCGGCTGTGTTGCCTTCGTGTTGCAGGATGCTGCTTGTGTGAGCTGCTGCGCTCACAGCCCTACTGCTGCTCAGTCTCCCTTTAGGGACAATTAGCGTTGAACTCGGTCTTATCTTGTCATCTCGCGTTTTCATTAAGCGTGCTGGCTTGGCACCAGGTGGCCTCGTTAGGGAGCGTACAGTGACGCTGACGCGAGGCTCACCAGAAGCTCGGCTTGGAGAAAAGTGAGGGAGCGAGCTCCTGTCGTGGCTTCGCCGTGTCCCGGCCCGTACCTGCTTTCTCACTGAGTCACCGCTTCAGGTTCGGAGGCGAGTTTTGGCCTTAGGTCCCGGCACTTTGCTCCGGAGCGTGAATCATCCTGTCAGCTGTGGTTTCTGTAAGCGCCACTGAGTCTCTCAGCCAGTCGTGCACATCTCTCCGTGAATTCTGACCAGCTGCCCCGAGCTGCAGCAACTTCCTGTCAGCAGTGTGAAGAAATGAATTCATGCTCTGTGCTTTTGTTCCAATGGAAACCTCTACAGCAGCTACAGAGACTCAACGAAGACCCCTGAGCTGGAAACCAGCTCAGAATTTGTGTCTGAATCATCTGTGTGAACACCAAGGTTGTTTTGGTAATATCAATTTTAATGTAAGCTTTATGTAGAGTCAGTTTTTTACCGACTTTGGATGCAGCAACATCTGCTTTTGAAACATCTGCACTGTGCGGCGTTCATGCTGAGCTCGAGCTGAACTGAGCCAGCTGCAGAGTCTGGGGTTTAGACGGATGTGAAACGGAGACGCCAAAGACAGAAAGAGGAGGGGATTAGATCCACGACTGTAAATGATTAAGTGCACGACACGGAAACAAAGACCTGCAGCTGACTGACGATGCATTTCTTTAAAGACTCCGATACACTAATCCTGCTGACAAACACACGAAACGTGTCAATGATTCAAACGCCAGGCTGCAGGTTTCCTTCTCCTCACACACACACACACACACACACACCCACACACACTCTGGCGTGTTGTGCCTGCATCACACAGCAGTGGTTCCCGTCTCATCGTTTTTGGATCATCAGCATCGAGCTGCAGCTTTTCTGCTCTTATTTGAACTTTTATTAGTTTTTATTTGTTAGCTTTCTGTTTTATGACGTTCTGACATTTTATTGTTTTTTTGATGTTGCATTTATTTTATCATCTTTTCAGTCGTCTGTGAAATGCAGAAACATGACACCTGAAGTGAAGGCAGACAGGTCCGAGTGTGTGCTAATGCTGCCTCAGGACATGCGTGCACAGCAGAGCATCTTAATCTGAAGTTTTACTTCCTGTTTTCATAAAGCTTTAACTCCAGTCCATCTTGATAACTCCTCCTGGCATTATTTGTGCAGTTATTTTGTAAGTGCAGCTTTAATTTTAAAGTTCAACCAAACATAAAAACATGATGAATAAAATCAGACGATTTTCTAAAAGCAGCTCTGTTTCCACAGTAGAAGACGACTTCATCTGCTTCGAGCTCTGTACTGGTACTGAAGTTTCCCACAGATGCTCAAACCTGATTGGTCAGTGCAACTCGTACTAAAATATAAACCATAACCCAAAAATCTGGTCCCTGCATATTCGCTTTGACAGCCTGAAGTTAACTGTCAGCCCCTGAACTCTGACCCGTTCGCCCAGGGTCAGGTCCTACAAAAACCAGAACTCCTCAACCATTTGGGCCGGAGAGAAACTTCCAACGGTTCCTGAAAGAGGCGTCCTGTACGATACATGAGTTAAACCTGGATAAACGTCATACATATATGAGATGGATTGATTTAAAAAGTCAGAGAGACTGTGAACGAGACCAAAGCCTGACTGTTTTATGGCCACCGTTAATCAGCGGCCTCGTCCTGCCTCTTCGCGGGCCGGCTGCAGACTTTCTAAGCGATCCAAATCAAAGGTGCACTCTCTTAATTTGGATGAGGGGTTTTAATCTGTCCCTGAGGAGTAAAATTAGCCAACACCTTCAACTGTACTGCAGCTGATAATGAGCGGTAAACACCAGGGAGGACTTGTTATAGCTGAGACATACAATACAGAAGAGGCAGGAGGATCCAGAGGATTAGGAGGGAGGGTAATCGAATCACACTTTCCCCAAACTCAGCGTCCGCCATCAAAGCGCCCCCGAGCAAGGCGAGCATCCCCAGCGTTAAACAGATGGTGACAAGCATGGGACTGTGGTCTGACTCGGCACAGATTCATCCTGACAGAGTTTAAAAGCTTTAATTGGGTGTTTGAGCCCAGAGTTGCTGTGTTTTTATGGATTTCACAGTCAAATTCATTTTAGCTGGTCATACGTTCAGCTTCAGGGGCTCGGAGTACGGTTCATTAGCACGCCACCACCAAGTCAACCATTGATGGCTGCTTCTTTTGATCGCAAGCTGAGGTCATATCTTAAACAGAGGTCTCAGGTCACAAAGGGTTTCCCCAGGAAAGTCCCAGCCCAGCCTCGAGTCTTTAAACCACCGGTCCGAGTCCCATCTCTGACCTTTAGAGGTCAAATAAAGTGGCGTCTCCACTCTTTTTATCTTTAGGTTCAGTTTCAGTGAAGTTCATGTACCGTAGTGTAGTTCAAATCCCAACTTATGTCACCCCAGTAGTAAGTCCCTATTAGAGATGTGCAAAGCAGCCGGTATTTGTATCTGTTGAGGGGGGAAAGTATTTGTATTTGTATTTGAGTAAAATTCAAAATAGCCGTAAAAATCCAGTTTTTTTGCGTTACACTTCTAATTAATGTTATAATGTAAGTATTCTTAATTATATCCAATTATAATAATTATGGATATGCAATATTAGTTGATGTTTTTCCATAAATCCAGCAATGAACATGTAACAAGGAACGTCATTGAAAAGAAAATAACATAACAGCCATTGACTCATCCATGGTTAAACCAACAACTGATAAAATACCACTGTGAACATTATGAACTCCACCACCACACGTCCTTGTTGGAGGACACTGAACAGACAGTGAAACTGACTTGCAGGGGCAGAACATGGTTGTGATGATGAATTGGTGCTGGTGGGGGGGTTGGCAGACAGTACCAGGAGAGGATGCTTTAAGTGCATGTGATTATGCATAGCAGATGTTGACAGATGTTTGATATCTCTGCATCTGCTGATTTGACTTTTGCACACATTACATATCACTTTGGTTTCATCTGCAGCACTGACTGTAAAATGCTTCCACACATAGCTTGAGCAAGTTTTTGGCTGGTGGAGGACCCAGAGATGGCTCAGCAG
>VUQG01030096.1:4354-18800 GCA_015106755.1 Etia nguti | reverse complement strand
CCCACACAGAGTGTGTGTGTGTGTGTGCGTGTGTGTGTGTGTGTGTGTGTGTGTGAGTGTGTGTGTGTGTGTGTGTGTAGGACAAGCAGGTATGGACATTGGCCAAGACTGTGCCAGATAAACGTTGGAGCTCATGACCAGATGGTACCAGCTAGCGTCCCCTCTGTAGACTGGTGACCGCTAAAAACACTCCCTCAGATGTAACCCTGGTGCCCTGCATCAAACTGTCAGAGAGAGCAGCAAAACCAGTCTGGTAAAGGCACACAGAAAAGACCAAAACACACACATACACACACAGGTTCAAATAAAATGATGTGGATAATGCTGCAGGCACCTCATTGGTCATTTTACTCCATGTCTTGTCTGACAGGTATGACTCCAGATGTAAAATTTACTGGTTGCAGTTTATCGATGATCCCAGGAATGTTGATTACATCCATTCCTGTTTTGTCCTTTTAGTAGATAGTGAGCCAAATGCTCAACCTTAACAAGTTCACTAGATATATCTTAGGGGCGTTCAGATGATGTTAGTCAGTCCTTTCTGTGGAACATGGAAACGCTAATGGAAGTGCTAATAGGAGAGAAAAGAATAAAACATTATGCTAAATATTTGGGGGCTTTTTGTCATGTTTTTTTTTGTTGTTTTTTTTTAGAAATCTTGGATAAATTGAAATGTACATTAGCTCAAGGATGTTTGTATTTACACTGTCTAACAGCGGGTTGCAGCTGTACACTGCCTCTTGAAACCTTACAAATGTAAAAGATACTTAGTGAGTCTTAGTGAGTGCAGTAGCTCATCACTTAAGCTGTCAAATAAATATGGAATAGGGGAATGTAAAACACTAGATATTTACATCTGAAATAAACCAAATTAGAAGTATCAAGTACCTTCTTTTAATATTTTCAGCGGCGTGTTTGTTTATTTTTTCAAAAACAGGTTGGTCCTTAAAATTCCTGTCAAAATATTCTCTTTCCTGGAGACCTAAAAAATAAAGCTATATGTTTTTGTGTTGTATAATAACTAACTGCTTATACTTTGACTTAAATTATTTTTGACTGAAAGTATTAGAAAGTAAAGGCTCACTCCTGATTTCCTGTTTGGAGTTCTGCCCTCTTCCCTGAATGAGAGTGCTATTGCTATTCCTCCCAGCAGTATGAATTGCTGAACTTTGCTATGTGTCATTAATGCTGTGTGAAAGACTGACTGCAGTTTATTAATAAACTTTTCAAGTCTTTTTTTCAGCCAAGCTTATCCAGAACTCAAACCTGATGAATGCCAGAAAACACCTATATTGAAAAAAAAATTAATACTTAAAATGTGTTTTCTAAAACACCTCCTTCTTCACTCTGTCTTTTTCCTTGTTGAAATTCACCATCCTAAACACACCTTTCTGACTACCTTTCTACTCTTCTTTCACTGACTTCCTCTGCGTGTCAGTCTCTCTGCAGTTGGCAGTGTGCCTGGTGCAGACCAGGCTTTCTTTCTTGCTGTCTTTCTTGCTTTGTTTTTTGCTGTCTCCCCCCTCTTTTCCCTCCTACCCTAAAATTGCCACCACCTCCACATCCTATCGCATCCCTTCTCTCCTCTCTGTATGTCTAACCTTCCTCCCCCTCTTCCATCCCCTTCCCAGTGTCTTGTGGATTGGGCTGTGCAGAGCTGTCAGTCCCTGGCTGGGCCTGCCAAGCAGCACGTCCCGGTCAGAGGGGAGGCCGGGGCAAATGGTCGGGGCGTCGTTGTGGGTCCAGCCGACCTCCCTCCACTGAGCAGAAGACCCCCTCAACAGATTGAGCCTCCAGCTGGCCGGCACGGGGCCCGCCGCGGCCCCATGCTGAGGGCACACATGCCACAAAGCACAAATTCCCACTTGCACACAAACATGCACACATACACTAACATGTGCATGTATAAGACACATGCTTGAACAATGACACAACAACCCTGTCGTTCAGAAATTACTCTTCTATACAACTAAACTGTAACAGCAGACGTGCTGTGAAAGAAACAAAACTGGGACCCGGTTACGTTTTCCATCAGAGTAATAAAAAGGGATCGTTAGTTGATGGATTTTTCAGTCTTTAAACATTATAATAACTGAGCACAGCTTCTTCTTTTTTCTTTTTTTTTTTAAAAGCACGTTCTTACAGGAAATGTTTGAACTGATTGTAATTCTTGCCTTCACAGGAACACAATGGCTTAAAGACAAAACTAAACTTCTAAACTCAAGGAGATTCAAACTATCATAATCCTGCGTCAGGCAGTAAAGACATCACAAGTAGCTCCTGTGGTAAGTATGTACACATTATATTTCATTTTATGTAAGAGAAGAGAAAAAATGTAAAAAGAAATACATTTTGAAACAAATGTATATTTATTTCAAAGATCTGTGAGTTTGCTTAATAATCCAAGATAAGAAAATTAGAGGATAAATAAAGATCCTGGGGGGTCTTGATCAACGTTTGAGTAATGAGATCTCTGACATGGGAATCAGATTCTGCTACTGGAACATTGTATTGTTAGGAACATAGTCATACCTCATTAGAGATCACTGTATCCTACAGTTAATTCCCAGTTTGCCCTTGTTGAGTTGACTGCCTCACTCTCCCTCTCTGTCAGCCAGGTAAAATTCTCACCCTGTCTTTATTAGATACACTTGCAGAGGGAGGTTTCCTGCCTGCTAAGGTCCTCTGGACCCCAGACACCAGTGCAGAGGCCTCCAGGGGCCAGAGGAGCCAGGCTGCACACTGTCGGTCTACAGTCTGTTCTCCAGTTGTGACAGCGAACACATCCTTATGATGACAATTAGTGGCTGTTAGAGAGCACAGATGAGCAGGGGAGGAAGGAGGGTGGTGGTGAGGGGCGGGGTGGTGAGGAAAAGAGAGGGAGAGGTGGGGGGGGAGGGGCAGGTGGTGCAAAAAGCAGGACACAATTAACAAACATGGGAAAAATACCCACTAATGAGGATGGGCAAAGCTCAAGGGACCTGGTGAGAGAGGGAGGGGAGGTGGGATTATGACTTTAACTCTACATCAGGGGAGCGGGAGAGGTGTGTGTGTGTGTGATTTCAGGGGGGGCTTGACAGAGCAGGAGTTACTTTGTGACAACAAACATGTGAGGCAGAAAGACTAAGAAAGGACACAGTGCTCCACAGTTGCTCACAGAGTCTGCGAAACTGAGATCTGAGCCATCGTAGAAGTTCTCAATGCATGCATGTCAAAACGTAGTATTTATCAAGCAGCACGTACAACATCGCACGCTAAACAGCCCCACTCACTAATCTCACTTGTTCCATAACTCGTACCCATACAGACTTACACAGTATACACTGGAATCCCAATTATCACCATCACCGCACAGATAATGAAATCGATATCAGACAAGTTTAACAAACGCTCAGCAGACCTATCTATAGATCTATAACTAATCTCAACAAATCAATATCCATAGCTACATCCAACTAATAGTATAACAGCTCATTTGATGTACTGTAAGAGATCTTTCTGTCCTGGTGATCTTTTCAACATATTCGCCTGTATGATGGGGTTTATGAGAGTAGCTAAAATACTTTACACCTATTCCGTTTTGATTTAAAAAATAAATCTTCATATTAAGGTTTTAAAAAACATTTGAACTTTTAAAAATTTGGAACTTGCCACAGTAATATCACCCATCTGCAATGTTGGGAAGGTTACTTTTAAAATGTATTCCACTACAGATTACAGAATAAATGCCCCAAAATGTAGTTTGTAACGTATTCCGTTGAGTTACTCAAAGTGAGAAACATATTCTGAATACTATAGATTACTTGATATATTGTCATGCTTTTTACAACTACAAGAATGTACTATTGCTGTGTGATTTACTCTTATTACTGAAGGCTGAAGTGTGACGCTTATTTTGAGCGACGAAAAATAATAAAATATAATTTTATTTTAATATTTCAAGATCACAATAATCTTCCAATTTAGAACTACAAGTTAATAAAATAACTAACAAAAGAAACAAACACTTTAGTTAAATACTTATAATTTATTTTCTCAAGCCCAGCGGAGCCGCAGTATAAGGATGAAAGAGTGGGTTGCCAACCCCTGGGTTAGTTCATAGACTCTTAGACTTGATGGATAGCATTAATAACCTGCTAGCTGCAAATAATCATGCACTGTTCTGGAAGAAATACCAACTAGATTTGTAAATCTTAACATTAAATGAGTAACAGTAGGGTGGACATTAGGTAAAACTGCACTTTTTGCAGCGATCTCGTATAAAAAACTATTTCTGTATCAGTAATATGTTTTCTTTCTGTTTGCTTTCAGACCTCCACATTATCATTTGGTTGTATTGCAGCCTTTATTAATAGTAATAAATAACACAGCAATAGTAGATTGAAAATACTGAACTAGCACATAACCCAGGTAGCTACCACAACTAAAATAAGGTAGTTGCAGTAGACTAATGTTAGTTTTTTTTAAAAAAGGGAACTTATTTCCAGATGTTTGTTTAGGTTGAAGGTGGAGTCTTTTGGCACTGAGAGCAGCTTGGTTGCCGGCAAACAGAGTTTGCATTGCATGGTCAGATTTCGCACATCTCTTTCTTCTTTAAATATGAAGTGGTGTCGGAATTTCCAAGTAAGAAGTGCATTCCTGCCCGTGCACTGCTGGCTCTGGATCCATTGTGTTTTGTTTGGGATTCTGGCAATGTGTGGAATTACCAAAATTAGAGAGGGGATAGCCTAACATATGAAACAGGAAAAGACCACCGTGTAATCCATTTATTTCAACAAAGTAACTGTATTCTAATAAAGTGGTAACTGTAACAGAATACAGTTACTCATAATTTGTTTTTTAAATATGTACGTACATGTATTCCGTTACTCCCCAGCACTGCCTATCGGTTCCTGAGCTCCTGTTTTAAAGCCCTGATTTTAGCATTCTGACTTTTTGGGGGATGTTTTTAGAGCCTGAATTTGGAAGACAGGTAATGTAAGAAATTTACATTAATAGACAAACATGCATGCAAATTAAATTATGCATGCAAATTGGTAATTTTGTTCGTAAGTTAACAATATTTAACATGTAAGTTATTAAAGAAAATCCACCGAGATTGTAAACAACCTTAGAACTCTTTAAGGACTGACTTGACTTGGAGCCTCAAGTGGCCTTTGGGGGAAATACAGGTTTTGAGCTTGGCTCAGTGGTTCAAAATTGTCTTGCTTTACTGCAAGCCTAGAACCCTGCTTAATACTTTAAGTGGGCTTGAGGTTGGTCCACTTTCTTGCGTCAACGGCCTGGTTTGGCATCCCTAAAAATTTCAGATCCCCTGTAATCCTAAAATATAATTTCTCCTTCCCATGACCCACATCCAGTCTGTGTAAGAGCTGTGCATCATCATTCATCGTGCACTGCATCTATTGTTTATCTGCCAACAATGCAAGGGTTAATAACTAGATAACCTAGACATATAGCCAAAACAACAATAACAAAAACAACGACAATCCACAAAGCCTTCCCCTTCTAAAAGAAAAAAGAGAGCTGTGACAATGATGCCATCCAGGGAGCACAAGTCTTCCATTGTTGCAGGCTGACACGCCGTATTGTGCCTGGCAGACTACATTGCCTCATAGCAGCTGGGATGTGCTGGCAGGGGAAACAGAACTGACTGTCATCAGCTGGAGGAGATACAGTGTGATGCAAGCAGCATTACATCACATATGATCCTCCGGGTGATCGTTGCTGCATCGCTCATCTCTGTTTTGTGACCTTTGACAAGCTGCAAGAGAGTCTATGGGCTCATCTGAGGACTGAAACTGATAAATCTGATCATACTTTGTTTTTGGTTATTGTAGTTCATTTGTGAAAGTAACACCTGCAAGCTCAGATTAGATGCTCTACAGAGTTAAATTTGGATTCTAAAAGCCAAACTGTGAAGAACATCAAATTCTCTGTAGGTCTTTCTTTGTTATTTTAATTTTATTGTAATTTCAAGAGGTATTTAAGTGAACTAGACTCCAGGCATTTTTGGATCATTTGAGAGATTCGGTTATGATTTTCAGTGGGTGGTCTTTGTAATTTGGGTTTCTTATTTGTCTACACACATTTCAATGCTCCACAATCCTGAATCAACTAAAGTACATTTTCTGCTATTGCATATACGTAATGCATGTTGTGAAATATTTTAAGATGCCAGAGTAATCAAACTAAGGAAGAAACATGACGTAATTTAACAAATATATGCTAATAGTTCTGTAAACCTCTCCACAACATAACACGGTAGTTTGTTCAACCAATTAACTCTGGCCGATGGATCACTCAAGAACTCAAGACTACTTTTAAGGTGGTCATACCAAATACTGAATTTATTGGAGACAAATTATCTGAATTTCAGGAGCGGGACCACGCCTCCAATCACGCCCCTTCCGGGTCTTATCTATATATGCCCCCCCCCAGTACTACAAGCTGTTCGTTCTCGTTTTCGTGCCCCACCCTCCCTCCCCTTTTTTTCAATCTTTCACCTCTTCACTTCTTATTAGTATATGGGGATCTGCCAGGCCCAGGAGCTGCCGCAAGTCCCCAATGAGGCCTTCCCCAAACCGCAGCTCAATTCTTGATTAAGTCATTTGCCTTTACCTACTAAAAAACACTGCCAAACCTAAAATGAGGACGTGGGCCCAGCTAGTGAAATCCTTGTTAGAAATGCACAAACTCTGTCTTTGCCTTATATGCTGCATTTCTATCAATGTTTACAGATGTTTCAATAAATTGCTGGAGTTAGTTAACATTTCCTTGGCAAAATATATAGAAATAAAGTTTGACTCTAGAGTTTTGCACAATACTCTGTGGTTTACAGTGGTGTGAAAAAGTGTTTGCCCCCTTACTGATTTTCTATTTTTTGTATGTTTGTCACACTTAAATGTTTTAGATCATCAAACACATTTAAATACTAGACAAAGATAACTCAAGTAAACATAAAAAAGAAGTTTCTAAATGAAGGTGTTTATTATTAAGGGGAAAAAATCCAGACCTAAATGGCCCTGTGCTGAAGGCCTCACTTAAGGTCAAAGTTCATGACTCCACCATAAGAAAGAGACTGGGCAAAAATGGCCTGCATGACAGAGTTCCAAGACAAAAACCACTGCTCAGCCAAAGGAATATAAAGGCTCATCTCAGTTTTGACAGAAAAGAAAAAGTCTGCTGGATGATCCCCAAGACCTTTGGGAAAATGTTATGTGGCCTGATGAGACAAAAGTTGAACTTTTTGGAAGGTCTGTGTCCCATTACATCTGGCATAAAAGTAATACAGCGTTTCAGAAAAGGAACATCAGACCAACGGTAAAATATGAAAATATGGTGGTGGTAGTGTGATGGTCAGGGGCTGCTTTGTGCTTTAGGACCTGGAAGACTTGCTGTGGTAAATGGAACCATGAGTTCTGCTGTCTACCAAAACTTCAGTGAAGAAGAATGTTCAGCCAGCAATGTTCAAACCAGCAAGCCCACCTCTGAGTGGCTTAAGAAAAACAAAATGAAGACTTTGGAGTGGCCTAGTCAAAGTCCTGACCTGAATCCGATTGAGATGCTGTGGCACGACCTTAAAAAAATGGTTCATGCTCGAAAGCCCTCCAGTGTGGCTGAATTACAGCAACTCTGCAAAGACGAGTGAGCCAAAATTCCTCCACAGTACTGTAAAACACTCATTGCTAGTAACTGCAAACACTTGATTGCAGTTGTTGCTGCTTAGGGTGCTATGGGCAATAACTTTTTTTTTCCCCCTTAGTAATAAACACCTTTAATTTAGAAACTGCATTATGTGTTTAGTTGTGTTATCTTTATCTAATATTTAAATTTGCTTAATGATCTGAAACATTTAAGTGTGACAAACATATAAAAAAATAGGAAATCAGGAAGGGGGCAAACACTTTTTCACACCGTAACTGTATGTATAAAAATCCTACCATGCTTGCATACACGCACGAACAGTAGAAGCCTTGTAAAATACACAGAACAAAATGTCTACAAGTCATAATACAATTAAAATAATGTCTCCCCATTATCTGTATCCAAACAAAATTAGCTGCGGGGCTGTACTGTCAGTTTTGAGCTGATGAAAATGTTGACCTGACTGCTGCACTTATCACATACACACAAACATACACAGATGCACACAGACAAACACTTTTCTCAGGCAGGTCCTAATTGCCTATAAATGTCAGTGTGAGTCGGTGTGCGACTGTCTTCTGGTAAATTAACTGGTGAAACTGGCACCTCCTCATTAGACAAGAGATATACGACACAGAGAGAACACAACACACTGGTCAACACTCAGTTTGCAGCTACTGGCTACAGCTATGAACTCCTCTGGGATTTTATCAAAGACAGAAAGAGGTTGTGTGTGCAAGTGTGTGTGGCTGAATGCATGTGCATATTTCCGTATATGTGTATACATTTTGTATTCCTCCTTTTGTGCTTTTGTGCTCATCTGAGTCCTCCTGAGGGAAATTAGTCGTCTCTACCCTGCACTGTCTCCAGGTTCATCCCTGATGTTTTCTCTCTCTGCCAGGACACTCCCACTCCCATCGGGCCACGCTGTGGCTAATTGCTAAATACACTGGCTGTTGTTTCAGATGTTGGTAGAGGTCTCTGTAGAAAATGACTGCCATTCTGGCTAATTGGGAAACAATCTCCAGACACCGGTCACTGTAGATTTATACTGACTCTTACAGAAGAAGTGCTGATCTGACAGTTACAACTTGCAAATAACCTTTAGACCCCATTGTAATGTTAATAACATGTACAGACCTCTTCAAAGAGATTACAATTTGCTGAATTTTTAAAAAATCAGAAGATTGAACTGGGATTTTTATGAGGCATGCAATACTGTCATGTTTTCAAAGCTGCTGGCATCTGTGGGATACACCCAAGGTGTCCTTTGGCATCTGCACCATTGGCACTACAGGCTTTCAAACTGTCCTGTTTGAAAGCAAGAGTCCACAAATATAAAAGGGAGGCGTGGCAGTGATGCAAATCACTGTCAACCTAGAGAGCAGTTTGTTACCCATGTGGAAGCTTTTTTTTTGTGCTTAGATCTTCATTTGTTGTTTCCAGATTTGGAGCTAGTATATGTTTGCAGCACAACATGTTGGATAATGGGAATCCACTACTTTCATATGTGATGCCAAAGACTTCCAACCAAGCATCCATATCTGAGGACTTAAAAATGCAATCCAATTTGAGAGCCAATAAAAAAAAAAAAGGTTAGAGCTATACTAGGTTAAGCTCAACCCATCCGACTACAGTGAGCAATACTTTTCTCATTCCTTGGAGTTTTGTCAACTGGCATCTCAAAGATATGCAGGAGATGTCCTCTGTAGTTGGTGACATGATGCACCGGGTTACAGCCATAATCAGATGTGTCTCTGAGTCCTGACTCATCACATGTGGACCCTATTTAAAGGAGAACTTGGCATTACATTTAAATGCACTGGGTAAGTGTAATTTGCCAATGTTGTAAAGTTCCAAAACTACAACCATGTTATTTTCTTAAAGTTTAGTCTCAAAACGTGCACAGCAAGCAATACCAAAAGCAAATTGAAAATAAAACAGATTAGCAAACAAAGTGCAAAACGCAAAGCTACTAAACAAACACGAGCTGCAGTCTCCTGGCTGACAAATTTGCGAATTATTCCACCACTACCCATCCTGTCTCCTAATGCAGTCTACTGATTAGATCTGTACCTTTTCTCCTTGACCAGCATCACTTTGTGAGAGCTCACACAGAGCTCAGTGCCATTCTTCACAGCACTCCTTGAACTCTAGTCAGCTGTATTGCTCTTTAAGGCATAGAAGGAGCAGAAGCAGTGATGAGCAGCTGAGTACCTTTCCTGAATGGTAGGTGGGGGGTGTTGAGTGGTGGATGATGGAAATCTGAATAAGAAAATAGTACAATGCCACAGAGCAACTTATAAAGTCATTATTAATGAAAATGTCATTAATTTCTGAAGTTACATTATAGTGCCAGGTTAAATCTTGTGAACTCAACATTAAGCTTTCTTTAAAGACAAAACACAGTAAATAAATAATATCTATAGAAATAGAAATAGAGTTAATATTTTAATTACAGGTAACAACACTCACGTGTACCAGACGAACAGACTGTCGGGTTCTTTGTGATAGACAGTGAAAATACATAGATAAAAGTGACATGCAACTACTTTTACGAAAAGGCAGACAGAGATGATACACAATACATCATCACACATGTTTGCCAAGGTGGTGAGTAAGAGAAATCAGCAAAGTCATAATTGATGTCAGAGCACTGAAAGCAGAGCTGACTGCAACCTGTCTAGCATCCTAGTCTCCCAGCACTCTCCTGTTAAAGACCAGGGGCCTATTTATACTGTAATGTGGGTGCACAACCAATCACAAAAAAAACGCTAGCCTTTCACCTTGCCCAGCTCAAGCCATTGCTAATGGGACATATACATGCTCATGACACCTCCAGTGTAATTGGGGGCGAGCATCGTCAGGCCTGCATCCACAGACTATAGCCACCTGCGCCTGCAAGTTGAAACTAATTTAAAGGGTGGTGCAAACAGGCAATGAGGAAAACTTATGAGGCAGAACTATGCAAATACTTTGCCTTTAGTTTTAATTAATGTATTTTGATAGATTTTACTGGGCAAGCACTGCTTGTCTTGCTTGCCCTGATTCAATGCCACTGTGGTAGAAGATTACATAGCAAGCTACCTTCTTTATTTTTATCTTTTTTTAAAAATAAATATTTAAGTTTCTTAGAATATTGTTGAAGTCCAGTTGTTTATGTTTTCACAAAATAGGATGACATATATATATAACCTGGTACTACTTTCCAGTTGAAAATGTGTCTTCTGTCATTCCCATGTAAAACAAACAGGCATTGAAACAGTTGCTGCTCCTTGAAACATCTGAGTGTGAGAATAGAAGGTCTTCAGACTCAGCAGCATGTATGAGCCATCTGTTAGACAGTGAATGTGTCTCTGCTTCTCTCACTGTGACAGCACTCACTGTGAATTACACTGTTACCGCCAACTGTCTCGCATACTGAAAACAGGGACGACTCTGTATATGTTATGCTAATGGTACATGGGTTATAGTGGCCAGCCTGTTGCTGGTGCTCTAAGAAAGGAGGAGAGGAATAAAGAAATAAAGAAAAGCTGAAACAAATAGAAAGAAATAAAGAAGCAGTGTCATTCAGCCTCTCACGTGAGTGTCTTCTCTGTGCGTTTGGATGCAGATGTGTGTTTGGTCTCCCAGAGTTGTGTTTGTGTTTATATGATATAATGAGTGAGGATAAAAATGCACAGGCACACATACAAAAGTAGCCTGTGTTTATTTGTCTAAAAACTTGCATAAAGACAGTTCCTTTGTATTCTAAAGGAAAGGAACTTAGATGTAAATATGAGTTCATTAGATGTCTGTGGGACATTAAAGAATTTGTGCACTGTCACATATGTATGACAGCCTGGGTCATGAGTCTAAACCAAAGTTTTTCTTCAACAAAAGGAAAATTGAATGCTTGACTACACTCATTGACCTGCATGAGTGCCTATAAACTTTACAATGGATTAATTTTTTAATGTAAAATGTCCTTTTCTAGCCTCTAGGGAAGTTTGCATACAGTGATGTGAAATTTTTTTTATGGGGTTCTATGCAGTCCTGTGAAAAATCAAGTGCATTCTTACTGCTTCCACAAGAATTAAGAGGGAATGTAGCAGCCAGGTCCTGCTAATCAACTACATTTGATTAACTGATCATGAGCAAGTGTCACAAGTTTAGGCATTTTGCTTGTCTGAAGCATTTCGGTGTGTTAATCCAATGCTTCAGTCTTCCCAGGAGTGGACAACCCAGCAAATTCATCCCAGCATCAGATCATGCAATGCTAAGAGAAACTCCAAATAACCCAAGAGCTACCTTTAAGACTCTACAGGCACCAGTTAAATGTTAATGTTCATGGCAGTACAATTAGAAGAAAAAAACCTGAACTTGTTTGGAAAGGGTTGCCAGTAGAAAGTGATAACATGGCTTAGGTTTGCACAGTTGCATCTGAACAAACTAAAGGATTTGTGGAACACTGTGCTTTGGACAGGTGAGACCAAAATGGAGTTGTTTGGCCACACACCATCACGTTTGGTAAAAACACAGCAAATCAGCACAAACGACTCTGTAAAATAATAACACTGCATTTCTTCACATCAGTGAGCATTTTGACCACAGTTTTGCTAAACTTTACAGATCTATTAAACTATGAGAAAAAATATTTTTAAAGAAACAGTAACGTGATATAATGCAATATTTGAAACCACGTGGAACAAAAAGTGACAACTTTGTGTGAATTTGACCAAACCTTTGTGACAAAGATCAGACAAGGAGAACTGGATCTCCAACAAAGAGCAAATAGCAATGTTTTATTAGAAGAGCCAAAACTTCAGCCTGAAAAAAGACCATCAGGTAAGGAACATGACCAAGAACATCCACTTTTATAAAGTTTGGGTTTTTTTAGCATTTGGATTTGTGCACCTTCTACTCTAAGGTGACTGCTCAGACCTTGAGTGCATACCTTCAGCACTATTGTCTCCAGCCCTACTCAGTACTCAATAGAGCTCAGTTTGATTCTGTTCGGTTGTTGTCTGCCTTCCAAAAATTATATTCAAGTTTAAGTGTTGCCAAAGTGACACAGTAGAGGAGATTCAGTAAGCTTCAAAGATGCACTGGAGCAGTGGTCAGAACTTCCATGGTAGAGGGGTACAGCGCCCAAATTGAAATCAGGTGGAAATCTGCTTGGACAAACTTTTATTGCGATTCACACTGGAGCACATTAAAAGTCCCTTTTTTTAAAATTTGTCTTACTAGTTTGGCCTTAAAAAGGCCAAAACGTTAGCCACCATGTAGTACAGCATGCTTCAACTTCAGCTTAATTAATATTTTGTTACCTCTGAGCATTTGTAATATTGAGTGTTTGAAGTCATAAGAAATCATAAGATGACTTCAAACACTTCTCTTTTTATTGTTAATATCCCAAATGTCATATTATCAAAATATTTTCCTGAAAGCCCAGAAAGACTGTGATGTGACACCTAGAGTAATTCAAAACTACTGACTTTAAAGAGTGCTCAAAAAGTGCGCAAAATATGCAGAACCTCACAAACGCACACACCCAATGTGATGCCTTGGAGTGCAAAGATGTATCTGAAGGCAACAGACTATCTCCTATTCTTTCTTGTTGTGTCCTGTCTCTCTCTTTCTCTCATACACACACAAACACACACACATACACAAACAGAGGCACCTCTCTTCTGCAAGCAGCCTTTTCAATACTCAGCTGTCACTAAGACTGTATGGTGGCCCGACCTTATTCTGCTGGTACACACATGCACATGCACACGTACACAAACACACACCCTTTTGTGTGTATTCCTTACATAGTCTCTTTAGAAGTAAAGCTCTTTGTGCGTGGATGTGTACCCGTGTGTACGTGTGTGTATGTGTCAGATGAAGAGCACGGGGCTGCTCTCTGACAGTAGTTTTGATGGACATTTACCATATCACAGTGCACAAACATGCTTGTTCTGTTAAAGAAAACACAGTATGATATGTGATCAAGTCACCAATTATTAATCAAATTTATTGTTGTTAAGCTTTGGATATTTACTAAAAGTGCAAAATAATACAATTTGTAAGCAATCCAAATTAGCATATGAAGTATGTAAGTATGAAAATTGCTTTCTATCCATCTGCCATAGCATTTCAAACACAGTTGCAAAACTCGGGGAACTTAAAAATGCCACCTATGCTAACAAGGCCACAGGTTGTGATTAGCACTATTATGCACTTGCACTGTAACACACACATACTGGTTATACTGTATGGTAGGTGTCCGGTGATGTAGCAAGACAGTGTAAGTATGGAATTTCTTTCACTTCAGTAAAATAATGTCTTAAAATTAACTTTTAAGAGGGGGCATGTTTTGCAAGTAAGTTAGCACATATATGACAGTGAGGTGCCTGCTTGTTTTGGGGATGGCATCAGTGTGTGTGTGTGTGTGTGTGTGTGTGTGTGTATGCATGTAGCACAATGTTTGTTCTGTGGGGGTATGCAGACAGATGGCTGGGACACTTCTGTCTGTGGCTGAACAGTCCCACCATTGTCTGTGTCACAGAGTGCATGGATTGTTGTGGCGGCCCGTCAAACTGTAGTGTCTGTAAATCTTACATGTTCTGAGACCAAAATTCACTCTGAATCACATCCTGATGCACTGTCGGCCTCAACTGTGTCCCATTTGTTTCAACTCACTTGGAAGAAATTAATCATTCACTCGCAGCTTGTCTCTCTTTAATCTTTGCATATGTGTGTGTGTGTGTGTGTGTGTGTGTGTGTGTGTGTGTGTGTGTGTGTGTGTGTGGGGGGGGGGTGGGTGTGTTTG
>VUQG01030085.1:0-13458 GCA_015106755.1 Etia nguti | reverse complement strand
ACGCTGATCATTTTATTAAAGATGAAAGAATTTAGACAGTTTTTAACTCTCAGTGATGCAGCAGTGTTCGTTTGACTTTGGGACCTGAAGCGGAGGGAGTTTTGGACCCAGATTACTCTACCAGGCTCCTGACTACGGTAGCCGTAATGCTCCGACAATCCATCAAGCGGTGCGGCTTCGTAGCTTACCAAAGCCGTACTAAAACATTTTTTGACAGATTTCTGCACGCCGTGTACCACATAAAATCGGTTCGAGGTCAGTAAGCACAACCAGAATTCATACATAAGGCACACTGGATTATAAGGTGCACTGTTGATTTTTGAGAAAATTAAAGGATTTTAAGTGCGCCTTATAGTGCGGAAAATACGGTAATGATTGATGAAACTCGACTTAAATGTTTAAATAGCATCTTTAACATCTCAGTGTTAGTCAGTGTTTCAGCACCAAACTTACCAGACTTATATTTACCACAGCAGTGAATATACTGAATACACATGCTGACAATCTCCTGCTGTTTTACTGCTCCATTAGGTTTCTTGCATCTTTTTCTAACTAGCAACCTAGGCACAGCCTTCAGCTGCAATACAACAGCTGCTTTTATCATACTGTGCAAAAGAACTTCCGTCTGGTCTCATGGAATAAGAATCAGGCTAATGAATTTGAATCACTAGGCTGATTTTAGCTATAGTGAGGGCAGTGACAGGATGGGTTAGATGATGTAGTACATTCAGTCAACCAAGTGGTTTCTCATGGATGCTATGAGTAAAAGTGCTTGTTGAGCCTACACCTGTTCAACAAGCTTGTTTTATAAAATCAGACATAGCAGGAGTTATGGGCCCCCTCTCCATCATCAAGGTTTTTCTTGCTAATCTGCTTAACGAGTTGTTAATTTTTTTTTTACATCACACATATTTGCCAAGGTTGTTAGTATTAGAAAACTTACTAAAATCCTGGCGAATATGTGTGATGTAAAAAAAAAATGAAAGGAGAGAAATCACTTTTACTTTTTTCTTTTTCAAATGATGTCTATTTTTAGATTTCACTGGACAGCACTGCTTTCCATGGTTAACCTTACAAATAATCACTGTCTAAATTAGACTGATATGAGGCCACTTTATTTTATCGTTTTATTGTTCTGCACTACCAATTTTTACTAAGCTCATGCTGAATGTTTAAATGATGTATATATCAAAATGTAAACAGTGATAGCAGTTGGCTATACACTTTCTTGTTAGGACATAACAATAGCATAAGTGGCACGGTTAGCAAAAGCAGCTGTACAGAGATGAAAATGGCAAGCTATAGATAATGCAAGAAACAGCACAGCCTGAATTTATTACTACGCCTAAGTCGGTAAGTAAGTTTCAAAGAGACAATAATTCTCACACAAGGAAATTACTCAGCAACAGTCAGCTGTGTGATACTATATTAACAGTGGAAGTGGTGAAGTGGTATAAGTGTCTCCCTCTTGGAGGATGTGCATGGGAAATTAAACATTGCTCAGCAACTATCAGACAGAAATGGCAAAAGGTAAGAGGAACAATAGTTTTGTGATTAGCAAGTTAGCATTAGCATGCCAGAAATGGAAATTTGGTTATGATGCAGTAATATTTTTAAGAATACTTTAAGTCAACCACAAACTAATTTCATAGTCTGACAGCAACAGAGGTGTAGCTTAACATTCACACAGTGTGGAAGAGCAAGGTAAATAGTTTTGACTTTCCTTTGGAGGACTAAAGTTTTACAAGTCAGGAGTAAGTATTAACGATTTGAAACCAACAAAATCTTTCCAAAACTAGGAAGAATTCCAAGCAACAATGCTAATTTTTTTTTCTAATGCGTTGTTAAGTTTCAAACAATAAGGCAGTTTTTTTTTTAATCAAAGGCTGAATAAACATTTTTCATAAAATGCATTAGAAACTTTCATCACACACCAAAGCCTTATGAGAGAACTTTTTAAACTAGATTAAAATGACATTTTTGATGGGTTTGTTTTGCCCAAATAGCTGTGGAGCGACTCCCTTGACACCAAAGTAATATACTGGACTTCTCCTAAATTGACTGCCTCAGCATGGTACGCTTTCTAGCTTCATATAAGGGTAATTTTTACTTTGTATTTGCTCCAGGCTAACTTCAGTCTTCTCAAGCAGTTAATCAACAAACAAACTTCAACAAAAGGAAGGTCCTGGAAATCCTCTCTGGCAAAGTGACAATATTTCTACAAAGAATACCTACTGCGGCGAGCGTATAAAGAGGAAGGCGGCTTTATAAACCTGGGATGTAGCATTCAACTCAACATTGTTTTCATCTCGCCTCAAATGTAAGTCTGTTGTTCCCCCTAAAGGCAGATAACATGACAGCAGCTGTGTTCAGAGAAAATATTTTTTATGTTTCAGGTTATTTAAAAAACAACCAAAAACTTCTTTCTCAGTCATTTTTAAACATACTCTCTTTGTTTCAAATATATTCCTTTATGCACATCCAGCAGATAAGACAACACTCATTTTTAAACTTTTTATGTTTCATTTTCATTCATTTAATTCCAACACAGGTCGCATGAACATGTGTCCCTTTTAGCATTGGTAACCATTTTTAATATGCATGATCATGGGATTCATTGTTAATATAAATGTGTCAATTGTAGCCAATTATAGGCCAAAATAAATAGTGTATAGCTATCAGAGCTACAGAAACTCTGGCAGGTATGTCTCTTTATTGTCTCTGTTCATATGAAACATGCATATACTACTGTGAACTACTTATGCTGTTTCCCAGAGGAAAGGGCTCAATAACCTATTATCTGAACATCTTTCCTGTTTGCATTATGCTCCCTATTTCTCATAATCCTCCTTTGTCTGAGATGATGTATTTTACTTTCTGGTATTTCCTAAGACAGCCCTGCAGCCATTCCTTGTATTGCCTTTGCAATTTAACGTGAATGATTTGACCAGCTAGCTGTTGGCAATCTGTCTTCTCAAACTTGTATTGATTTTGACTATCACTTAGAGCTACATTCAAGACAAACAGCGCTCTGACATCAGCAGACAACCCCTGCTGCTACAGCTGTCACATGAAAATGTAAAAGTCAGCAGGGAGCATTACCGCTAGATTAACTGTCAAACGTTAACATTTACTCCTAAACATGCTTTGCTGTTTGAGGTATGTGCTAATACAAAGGCCCGATATTACTCATCACTTTTTAGCATTTCGTCAAACTGGGGGAAAAAGCCCCGTCTGCTGTAAGATGTGAGGCTTCATTCTGTCGTGTAAGAATTATGACAGAACTGTCCACACCTCTCTTTCCACAGGCAGACTCCTAGAACAATGGAAGTTGGCAGTTTTAAATATAGCATTGCACAGACACATGCCTGCACGTATGTGTGCAGGATGGAAAGGTCACAAAGTAGCACTTCTGGTCTTATGCCTACAGTATTTTTTTCCTCTTGTGGCTGTATGTATCCTTGACGCTTCCACATCCCCATTCTTCCAACAACCGGCCCTCAGGTAGAAATACACAAACAAGCCCACCACTTAACTCTTAAAATCCATGGGGATTGTCATCACAAAAGCACAGCATTGATGTTTGTTTTCATTGTGACCTATAAGGCAAAGATAATCTATGGCGTGTCCTTAGCACATTCTTCCACCACAAGAATGAGTCTAAGTCACAGGATCACAGAAGTGTGGGAGCATTGATAGAGACCACTTTCATCAGCAGTCAAACTGCTCATTTTATGCACTACACCTAATGGACAGGGGTATCATTTATGAAGGGTAATGCCTTTAAAGGGGACATCAATGGAGACTAATGATCTGACCGGCACTCTGTTAGAAGCAATTCTTTGTTCGATGACATTTATAGTCATACTTTTATGAGGTGCTGAATGTGATGAATTGTTAGCCTAAAAATGTTATGTTGATGGTCTAATAATGTCAAGCACTTTATTTTTACTGATCCATTTACAATGAAGATGATGTAACCTCCAGGTGAATACTAATACAATGTAACAAACTGCTGTGAAAATTTGTTGCACAGTATTGTGCTGTTCTTTGTGAATATAGGTTAACAGCCTACTGCAAATGGTGAGATGTTTCAAGAAAAAAAATTGAAATTCTAACTTACTACAGTAATAACAGCATTTTAGTCAGACATGAGTCACACTGTGATGCTTTAGTCTGTCCGTAGATCACCAAAAATTATGTTGCATGAAATCCATCAACTTCAACATAATGAAAGAGGCATTGTTGATAAAATGTTTTTGCAACCTGAGGATGTGGTGGACTGTAAATGTTTCTTTGTTGAAATTAAACTATTTATGCTGAATTTAAACAAATTCTTGTAGCTGTCTTAAGAAAGTTCCCCTGTTTAATTGGCCTAGTATATGATAGTCATAGTCATAGTATAGTCATCAATTGAATCATTAATTTTCAAGGTGTTTGTTATAATATCGATTACATTCATACAACAATGCAGTGAAAGGAGTGGGTAAAAATGTGTAAGAACCTGTTTTTCTTCAACATGTAGAGATAGACAAGAACACTTGTAAGCATATGCTGGCATATTCTAAGAATTCTCCGCACCTTTGTAATAATACAGATGAAGAGTTGTTGTTTTGATACACTGAAGAACATCCAGCATGCATCTCAGAAACAGCTGCACTGGAAGTCCTCTGTACTTACCCAAGGAAATAATCTTGATAATCTTGAGGATGTTCGATCTCACCCCTTACACCACCTGTATGCGTTACTTTCTCTTCATGCTAGAGCTGTTGTTTCTCTCCATCCTCCTGTGTGTAGAACTGCACATCCTCATTGATCTGTCTGTGCCACTAAACAGTTAGAGATTAGATTATAGGGTTATTCAAGGACAACATTAAATTGCACTGTGTTGTACTCCCCACCACCTCCCTTACAGCGGTCGATGGATCTACTTTCCCGCTGAAAAGCCTGAACACTATATCATGTAATGTCTACTAAACATCTCACAGTTTTGTACTCCAAATTTTGTAGTTAATACATAACTGTAAATTTTTCATAGTAAAAATATATTCTAGATGTCTTCATGTTTTTATTGTTTTAGTTGGCACAGCTTGTGGAGATTAGATCTCTTGTGAAATATAAACATCTTGAGTTCATCTCAGCCCTGTTCTCTTTCAGTGCTCATGCATATAGTAGATATGCAAATTTGATACTTTTCTTGCCTCAATTCTTTTTGTTCCTTTTCTCAGACACACAGGTGTACAAGCACTTCCTCATACCCACATGTTTACTGTAGACACACCCGTTCTCATCGCTGCTGGATTTAGGTCCCAGCAGTATGGTGTAAACAAAAGCATAAATCACCTTTGCTTCTCCTTAATGGCTTGACTTAAATTCATGGTTCTCCCCTGCACTAAATCACAGCGGCGAGTGCCCAGGGAGGCTAGAAGGCTAATACACACTGTCCATGAATACCATCAGCACTGAGGCCAGTTTGATACATCTAAACATAGTCAATTTAGAGATGGATAGGTCTAAGTTGGGCAGCCACTCGGGAGACGAGAACACCCGAAAGGCTGCCGATCATGTGATAATTGTGCCGCGTTTGGACAAAAAAATGTAATATCATGTATTACCATGGGACAATCTGAGGAAACCAGGAGTGTGAAAAGAAATGGCACTCTCCTGGTTATCAAACACATAGTCTATCAGACATAACAATAGAAGACGAGGAAATGCGTTTCCTTCCTTCCATATTGAAGGTTTTTACACAATACAAGCGTGTATATGGAGCTCATAATGAATTTAACCTGGGTGGTTTCTACTGGTAAACTTTAATGCTCCTGATATATTTGTTATTTTCCTCTTAGACCCTGAGTTATAAAATAAAGTATAACTGTAGTTTTACAGTTGTTTTTGTTGTATTTTTAGCCATGCTACAGATATGATCTCAATGTCATACAGCTTGTCGTGTCCCCAGAATGTCCTAAATAATAAAGTTAACATGTTTGATTTTATTAAACCTTTTTCAAAACAAACGTGTTATGTATTTGCATCTGCATATATACTTTTAAAGAAAACCCCAAATAAATTTAACCTTGTGCACCAAATTCTTGTTTTTTTAAAGGCATTTAAGATATTGCTGTACACCCTATAAAAAGAAGTCAAAATTCATCATTAATCGCCCAAATACCATCACATTCATGCTCATGACCACAGCTTGATGTTTCTTTAGTTTGACTATGAAGTTATTATTATTACCTTTTTTTATTTCTTTTACTTCTAGTCTGTCTTGGCATGGACTTCCAAGCAATTGTTGAAGACCTTTGCAGACTTTATTGATACCTGGAGTTTCTGTCAAATGTCTTCCACAGATAGTTTGCTTTGGTAAAACCATGAATGAACTTTAATCTGTATAGAAATGACAGCCAAGCTTATTATAAATACTTTATGCAGAAATATTCACCAAGACTTACTGATTTCGTAAAATATTTGTCATTTGACAAAATAAAACCCTCGGATGAGTAACATTTACTTTACTATTGGAGCTGCTAAAGATAAAAAAAAAATTGATTGCCCAACAGAATCACTTGAGTGCCCGATGGTTCCTCTGTGTGGCCTATCCTTTGTTTGTAATTATTTTGCTGTGTTCTTTGTAATTATTTTGCCGTGTGCGCACTCACACTGGCCAATCTAAGGTGAAGCACTTAAGCTTAATTAAAGGCGCTGTAATGTAAGCACCAGCTTGGAGACATCTGTATGGTCTTATTTTTAAATGAACAATAATTTCTCCATCCGACACGGATGGCCCATAAGGGGATGGAATGCATAGAGATTCCGTTGTGCTCTGGCTATAATTACCATAATCATCTCCGTTTTATAATTCAGACTCATACTTTAAATCTCTGCAAATGAAAGCACTCTGTCTATAGGCACTTCAGCGTGAAGTGGTTGTCTGAGTGTTGTTAATCACACAGTGGGTCATCTTTTTCACTGAGGCAGTTTGAACCACATTTAATCTTCCTATCATAAAACACCTTTAGAGGCTAGAATCTCATCTGGGAGTTGAGCCAAAATAAATGATTTTTGCAACCAGTATTACTGCAAGAACACATCAGCAACTGCAAAGTGCAATCAAACAGAGCGAGCTAATCCTTTGCGTTAGCAAACATTGGCATCAAGTTTGAGCATTTCATAAGAAGGTACGCCAGCTACCACGTATGCACTCAGCCAGATTAGCTTCCCCATTCTCCTAAAAAAAAAAACAAAGAAAAAAGAAAACCCTCTGATCTTGACAACGCTTGCTTCAAAGTGATAAACTCCCTCACGCACAAATTTGTCCTGCGTCAAAGCCGCTGACAACCCCATCAGGGTTACAGGAGGCCATTTTCAGTCCAAACAAAAGATAATAAGGATTCCTGACATGGCTGGCCCTTTTCAGATTAGAGGGAATTATAGTTCGGAGAATTCAGTTATAATGCAGAACAGAATGATAGTTGTCAAAAACAACTGCCTGAATATGATGCTATACATATGCGCACATACAAATCAAACACAAGGGACAAACATAAATACAGTTTCAGATGTTATACTCTTTGATGGAGAAATGTTTAGTCCCACATATTTAATGTTAAACTATATGGAACTCTTGTAAATACCTGAAAGTTATACAGTTCAAACTGACTGCTAGTATTTGAGTTATAAATTTGTTTATGTTGAGCTGGTGAATGGGATGAATCATGGACTAGCTGTGTCCCCCTCTTCAAGTCCTTTTTTTTCCAGACATTGTCTTCAAAGCTACCAAATGTTTTATTCACCTTTCGTCACAGATTCAGCCAATATCAGCATTCTTGTTTGATCAAATAATTACACATTTTTAGCACTTCTTGTACAAGTGAGCCCAATTCAGAGATTATTAGAGATGACTGAGAATGAAACAGCACAACTGCAAACAAGAAAATGATTTAAAACTAAACAACAGTATAGGACTGCAGCCCTCTCCTGCACTGTACATATCATGTCTTTTGTGAATGTGACAACATTTTTGTCCCAAAAAGAGTTGTTCTCTTGTTTCAGATTGCTCAAAGTACTATTCTTGCCAGCTGAAGTAGGCAGCTGCACTATAATCAAGATTATTCAGTTGCATCCTTTGGAAGCCTGTAACAGCCTGTAGATTATGCTGAAATTGATGTATAATGAGGCCACAGATGGCAAAGCACAATGCTCCTTAATGTTTCAATGTTCACACAGTCGCAGTAGCTTTTTCTAAATGTGTGAAGATCATCTCTGCCACAGCTTAGGTTTGCGTCAGTCTTTATAACGGATGGCAGCATACGACTGCAGTGTTCCCTCCTTTTGAATATTTTAGACAAAATGACCTTTGAACCTACAGAATGATAAAGAATTAGCCAATTGCAGGGCTTAAAAGCATCAAGAAATTTTTCACTTCTTTGTGGATCTTCCCATTGAGATGTGCTGTAAGGTTGATGAATTTCATGTTAAAGTGATGTGTCAAAACATAGGACTGCGGTGCTCATGTTGACTTTTCCTGTCTACATTTTCTTTCAGGTCTGTCACTCGATAACTGCCAGGAATAAAAGCTTGGGTATGAATAATCATAATATCAAGTCTTCCTTCTGTCACACCTATATGATGTGGACTGAAAATAAACTCCTGGATCCAGATAAGTGATGGATGGATGGATAAAACCCACAGCAATGTTGGGAAAAAACCAACACAAAGAGAATGTGTTGCTAACAGCAATTCTATTGTAAAATTGGATATCATTTGCTTTACTCCATGTTATCTTTGCTTTTGTTAACTGCTTGAAAAAATCTAGCATTCATTTCTTGAAGTCTGCATACACTCTAGGTCTTTTGCTACAGTGTCAGCATATTAATGTTAGGAGCTTAGAGAGATATCTATGGAAGCTTGTTTATGCCACTGATTTTTTTTTTCTTTTTTTGCCATCTATATCTTGAAATTTAAAATATGTATCTCAAAATTTTGAGCTAATCCAAAAAATTTAGAATTAAGCATCTTCAAAATTCTAGTTTATAAACTGAAATTTTGAAAAAAAATAACCCTAAATGTCAAGTTAGCTCTGCCAGTCAGGAAGCTCTGTCAAGGTACGTCAGCTACCAGTGCTACACCAGTGCTGGACTTGAATGAGCAAACTGCTGAGTACTTTCAGTGTGGTTTTACAAATGATGAAACCCTTGTGTTACTACCTGAACGGTATGGCATTTATGTCAGCACAATAGCAATTTGTTCAGTTTACTATACATTGGTAGCTCACCGAGGCTATCATTACCTGATTTTGAATGTGACTGTGCCTGCGCCATCTGCTTCTGGGTAAAAAGGAAATGACGTTATTCACGGAGTTACCTGATTGGCAGCGCAAACTTAAAATTTCAACTCACTAACTCAATATTGTGAGAAAATAACTCAAAATCTTTGAGAAAATTCCTCAATATGGTGACTTATTAAATTGAATTTTCGAGTTATGGATGGCAATTTTCATCTTTTTAGTGGCAGAAACAAGCTTCCATCAAGATCTAATGTGTTTGCAGTGATGAAGAGCTGTTTCTAGGCAGTTGTGGCTCAGGAGGTAGAGCAGATTATCTACCAGTCGGCCCAGTCTAACAGTCAGTGGTTTGACACCCACTTATTCCACTCTGCTTGTCGAATTATCCTTGGGCAAAATAATGAACCCGGATACATATATGTGCATGTGTAAATGTAACATTGTTAGTTTGGAATTCTTTAATGCACTACATCTGATACTAAAAATAAATAAATAAATTAAAAAAATTGAGTATTTCAATCATTCCTCTGACATAAAAACGCATTTAAGCAAGTTCAATTTAATTTAAACCAGGTCTATCAAACAAAGTAAAAAAAAAATTTGCTAAGTAATAATAAATATCTTTAAATACATGATTGGCGTTAACTCTGTTAAACAAACACAATCTTACAAAGAAAAAAAAAATATCTGTGCAAAGCAAGCTACAAGTCAAGGCCCTTGAATTCGCACAAATTCAGCTCCAATTCTTACTGTCATATAGTCTCATACCCTTTGACTTGTATTTGGAATATATTAACATACTGTGAAAGAAATATTGCAAGCAGCTCTTTAACTGCCTTTTCAAGCAGACATTGCTGTAACTGTCAGCTGGTGGTCTGAGCTGAGAGTGGGTCAGGCTGTTTGTTCAGATGAGCACATACATGTTATCCATGATTGTGTGCGATGGAGATGTACTTGGGGTTTAAGGGTTCAAACGGGGGGCACAGAGAGGAGTTAGGAAGGAATAGCCGGCAAGCAATCTTGTGTTAAGGTAAGGTAGAGGATAATAGTCTTTTCTTTGAGTTGTTCTGAGTGATTGTCAGCATATAAGTGTCTGTGCTTGTTGACGTAAGGACATGGCTGTCAAAATGACAGTCTCAGATGTTATGAAGAGTGTCCTTTTCTGTGTTAGTAATAAATGTAGATTGAATGGTGTGTGATTTTGTTTCTAAGGGGGTTTCTCCCATTCTTCTTTGTAGAGCCTTTTAAGCTCCATCAGGTTGGATATGGAGCGTCGATGCAGCCATTTTCAGATCTCTAAAGAGATGTTCAATTGGGTTCAAGTCTGGGCTCTGGCTGGGCCACTTAATGACATTCACAGAGTGGTCCTTATGTCATTCCTTTGTCATTCTGGCTGTGTGCTTAGGGTTGTCGTCTTGTTGGAAGATTAACCTTCACCCCAGTCTGAGGTCCTCTGCAGGTACTCTGGAGCATGTTACCCTCAAGCATGTCTCAGTACATTGCTGCATTCATCTTTGCCTCAACCCTGAGTAGTCTCCCAGTTCTTGCCGCTAAAAAAACATCCCCACATTTAATGCTGCTACCACTATGCTTCACTGTAGAGATGGTACTGGCCAGGTGACATGGCACTTGGCATTCAGGCGAAAAAGTTCAATCTTTGTTTCATCAGACCAAGGAATTTTGTTTTTCCCTGTTCAGAGAATCACTTACATTTAGGTATGATGGAGGCCCTGTGTTCACTGGGTCCTTCAGTGCTGCAGTGCTAATCCTGACTTTAGCTCTGACATGCACTTTTGTACTGTTCTCTCTGTGTTGAACTCCCTGAGCACGAACAAAGCATGAACATAAACAGCCAGCCAAACTCCTTTTGAAAGAGCCAGGAAAGTCAGCATGCTTGCTCCGTTAATGATGATACACAGCCATAACAGTGAATTGACATCAAAGAACTGAAGTGAGACTAGAAAGACACATAAAAACAACTCTTAATAGACTATCCTATAATCTACAGGTAAGTATAGTTAGGCACTAACACAGTAGAGTACAAAATAAGTATCCTATAGATATACAGTCTGATATTGATACTATTGATACAATAACCTAGCAACAGATGAGCATACACTTGTATCATTAGCTTACAGGCTACGACATATAAAACTACTATTTTTGTAAACAGTGAGAAAAAATGTCACAAAAACACACTATTATTACTTTCTAGATATACAAAGAACTGATAGAACTTACAGCTATTGCTTTCTGAAGGACTCATCTGAAGGATTGTTTTGAATTTCACATAAATTACCCTCAAAGGTGCAGCCATGCTTTCCCCACTGTTCTTTACACTTCCTCTTTCCTAGCTATCCAAATTTCAAAATAAAAGCTTTAGACATTTCTGACAATAAACAATAGAAATACAATTTCCATGGCTACATATTTGTCTAATTGACATATAAAACATAATCAGGGCGGAACAATTTTACTTAAGTAAAGCAATGTGAATACTTTCTGGATGCACTGTATCTGCTCAAAGATGTACAGTGAAAAAAGGGACATGGAACAGGACGTGAAACACACAATCAGCTGGGGAGACAGGGTGGAACACAATAAGAGGGACACGGGAACAGGCAAGGGGAATAACACACACACACCACTAAGAGGGCGCGGGAGAGTGAGAGGAGAACACAAGGATGAGCGAAAGAGCGAGGGAACCTGAGAGGGAGAGAGAGCGAGAGACAGAGACCTGACCTGCTAGGAAACATGGACACACAAGATAGGCAGGGGGAACCTGGAATGACACACAAAAAGGGAAACAAGGCAAAAGGACTCACACAAACACCCATAAACACAGACACACAGGGAGGGACAGGTCAAGGTCAGGTTTATTTATATAGCACATTTTGAAACAGTCCATGCTGCCCAAGTGCTTAACAATGTAAAATGTCACTAAAACCACTCAAATGTAAAACAATGATGCAGTAAAATATAGAAAAAAACAAACAAATAAATAAATAAAATAAGTCAATAAAAACCAACTAAAACAAAAACTAAGGCTGTTAAAACCTAAATGTTTAGGTCAAAGTGTGTTAAAAGCCAGACCATAAAAATGTGTCTCCAGTGTTTGTGCAGATCTAATATTTAAGGGAAGACTATTCCAAAGTCTGGGACCTGCCACAGAGAAGGCTCTGTCGCCACGAGACTTAAGTTTAGTCCGTGGAATGGATAACATTAGTTTAGAACTGGACCTCATGGTTTTCTCTGGAGCATAAATAAATAGGAGCTCAGACAGGTAAGAAAGGGCTCTGCCGTTAAGTGCCTTGAAAACAAAAAGTAAGACTTTAAATTGGATCCTGTAAGGAACAGGAAGCCAGTGTAGAGAGGCTAAAACTGGGGTTATATGCTCCTTCCGTTTAGTGCCAGTTAGCAGACGAGCAGCTGCATTTTGGACCAGCTGGAGATGATAAATAGAGGCCTGGTCCAGACCAAAGTACAAAGAGTTGCAGTAGTCCAGTCTGCAAGTAATAAAGAGATGAATAACACGTTCAAGGACATTAGCTGGAAGGACAAAGACACGAGGGGAGCCTGAACGTACAAGAGCAAACATAGAATAAACTCGGAGTAACAAAAGGAAACTTAAATAATAAACCATGATACAAAATAACACCAAAACACAGGAACTCAAAATGACCCAGAACCATGAGCCAATCAACATTATACAGGGTGGGCCATTTATATGGATACACCGTAATAACATGGGAATGGTTGGTGATATATAAAGTCCTGTTTGTGGCACATTAGTATATGTGAAGGGGCAAACTCCTCAAGATGGGTGGTGACCATGGTGGCCATTTAGAAGTTGGTCATCTTGGATACAACTTTTGTTTTTTCAATAGGAAGAGGGCCATGTGACGCATCAAACTTATTGGTAATGTCACAAGAAAAACAATGGTGTGCTTGGTTTCAACGTAACTTTATTCTTTCATGAGTTATTTACAAGTTTCTCTTTGTTCAAAGCCATTGACATGTCGAAGAGGTTAACACATGAGGAGCGGATCGAAATTGTGTTGATATCTGGTGAACGCAGTAACCGGGTCATTGTAGCAGATTTCAATGCAAGACACCCTACGAGACCACCCATCTCCCATGCTACAGTTAGCCAACTGCTTACTAAGTTTCGT